>OMNN01098527.1:0-10979 GCA_900302755.1 Chromis chromis
GACTTATGTTTGAATTGAAATAGATTTAAACTGTAAAGATTTAATTACAAAATAGGCAAACATCATAACCGTCTTGAAATAAACCTGCTTTGTATTGGTTTTAGTATGTTTTATGCATTAGTAGTTTGTGTTTTTAAGTCTAGTCTTGCTTAGCTTCTTTGCATGACCCGAGGGGTGAACTACGAAGCAAGCAGTAAGGAATTCTTTGCGTTCGTTGGCTCGGCAAGACCTAAAACCCAGAGCAGAGATAATAGGACTCACAACAGTGATTGCCAACTTGTTTTGCTAGCCAGGTTTTCTTCTCCAGACTCAGAAAACCTCAGAATATACAAATTTATTGCGGTTAAAAGCACTGCTAGTTCAAATAAGGCGAGAGAGGAATGCTGGTAGAAAACTGTTAATCGTGTAGGTTCATATATTTACTTTCCCACTTAGCAAACTCTCAATGAAGCTGCCTATTTTACTAACTCAACAGCTGCACATTAGAGCTCTGAATACTTTTAAACATGATGCTCGTGAAGTCCATTCAGGTCTGACACTGTCCCTTAATAAAGGATGAGTGGAAATGAGTTTTTGAACACGTCAGAGTGAAATTAATATTATTGACTGAATATTCTCTGTGATAAATGCCAATAAACTAGTCAATTTTCTAATTTGCGGTATGTTAGCTGCAGCATCAGCACTGTAAAACGGACTTGGAGGCAAATCAGGACCAAGCGCGAAAACGTATTTTTGGATGCATGCAAGGTGCAACAGGAAAAGAATTGGTAAAAAGCCAATGCAAACAGAAGCTCCGCTAAGGCAGGTTAGCTGTGCAGCATCCGTTACCATGGCCATCTAGCAGGTTAACAGATATCCACCTTCATGACATTGAAAACTGTGGCTTTAGGCTCAATGTACCTCACTGCCGTCCATCTTGTTTTGCTGTACACCCCTCTGGCAAAGGGTTTGTGTACTGGCTTGCAGATGACAAACAAACAGTATGCTATGTGTAAGTCAGCCTATTAGTGATCCGAATGCTGTTTTGTAATTAAAATTTAAGTCAGCTGATTTGCTCTGTGACATATTTTTACATGCACAAGCAGTTTTAAGAGGCGGCCTCAAATGTCTTTGTCTTTGGCAGGCGAGCTTTGTTAAGCAGCTTCCATCTCCACACTGCAGTTTCTCTGATTTATAGGTCTGGCTTTAATTAATATCACCCCCAGTAATACCTCTGACTAATTTCTGTTCTTTTGCAAATGTCACAATAAGATACTGTGAGACATGCAGTCCCGAAGTACATTAATGCCTCGTGACCCAACCGGGACCCTCTCAGTTACGAGTCAGGCTCTGATGAGGCATTTGATATCGCACAATGTCATTACAAGGACCCCGAGCCTGTATGCTAGCGATGGAGCACCCACCACTGGGGGGCTTCCTGGTAACGCGACACCCAATTCAAAACCACAGCTAAGTATACCATCACCCGTAGACCCTGAGTCAGTTTTATCCCTCCATCCAAGTTTGCAGGATTCCAAGCCAAGCAGGCGGACTTCAAACCTGTGATTAAGGCTCTGCTGTGTCACTGGGCCTCTTAGTGGAACAGAGGAAAGCAGAAATGTGTCAGAATGATAGAGAGAGGAAGGGATGAGAGAGAGAAGTGGGAAGTAGGATGATTCACAGTGTGCGTCAGACGAAGGGCCTGACTGGAAGTCTGGCGGCGCAAGGGAACATCTTAACCCTCTCCGGTGCTCACACACACACACACACACATGCTGTTTACAATTTCTCATTGAGATGATGAGTGGCGGTACAGGTGCTGTGGCACACACCGCAATGTGTTTACGCTGCACTCTTGAGGACTGGTTGAAGAGAAACATTTTAAATGCGCCGAGAATAAGAATAGGCTGAAACCAGCGAGTCAGCATCTCTTCCTCGCCATCTGCCAGTGCCCCCTTCGCTCTCTTTGTCTTTCACTCTGTCTCTAGATGCCACCAACTTTATCTCTCCTCCGTCTTTGTCCTCCCATCTCTCCATCTTCCCTCCTTTTTGTTTTTCATTTTACAGTCCCTCTCTCATCCCTCCCTCCCTCCAGCCCATCCCTCCTTCATCCTGATACACTCCTCCGTCCTACTTCACTTGTCAGCTCTATTGATCAGCCTCGGCTTTTACAGGATTTACATACAGTGCTCACCCGGTTGTTTGTAATGACCTGGCAACTGGGTTTGAGTGTGTGTGTGTATAAGACGGAAAGCGAGAAACAGGGGAGGCTGACTGACAGTGACAAGCCTGACTCGCTTAAATATTGATTCTCTGCGCTCACTTCTGTGCATTTGTCTTCTTCCCTTTAGGATTCTGTCCACTGTGGGCTCAGATTTCGACTTGCGGACCCTCAGGGCTGTACGAGTTTTAAGGCCTCTCAAACTGGTGTCCGGTATTCCCAGTAAGTCGATGCTCTTCATTTGAGTCCAAGACACTAAAAAATAAAGAATTTCTTACGTTTTTGTCATTCCTGAACAATCGAGGAAAGTATATTCCTTAAATTGCACAACAGTTTTAGACGAAGAAACTATTTGTGTTGAGGTTTTCTGCATTTTCCACGCTCTTCTGCATAATGCACCAACAAAAGCGGCTCTTCTGTGCCCACAATGCTCATTTTTTAAATGTTATAGTGGCAGTAGTGTTCCAGCATCACTGCCACTGCAGAGGTATTAATAGCCTGCTCTCTACTACAGGTCTGAATAGGCAAACCAGGGCTTAATTATCATAAAAGTCACTTAGGTTTGTGTGAAACTAGAGAATCATACCAGTATGTGATGTGTAGCTGAAAGAAGCGACCAGTTTCTTGCATGAAATTAAAACACACTACAGGACAGAATATGTTTGTTAGAAAACATATTTTAGGAACAATTATTTATGGCACGTTACTGAATCGTGGGGTCCCAATTTGAATCACTTCTTACAATGTGTAGCAGGTTGCAGCAACTTGGTTAATCTAAGAATCATTACATGAGTGATTTTAAAGGAGTTTTCATGTTAATGCTGCACAAAATCAAAAAATCATGCCAAATGATATTTAATACCTAATTTTCCCATCAAATAAATCATAAACTAGTTGTTTTGTATGGTTTTGGGACATTAAATAGTGAAATTGTGGAGGGTATAAAGAGCTGTCTTTATAAAAAAGCCCCATTTCTGACTAATTAGAGGAAGGAAGGAGTGGTCTTTTTGCATCCTGTGATATTTTTATTGGAAAAAAAACACATTAAAATTAAACTGATGATGCACCGTGTAAGGATAGTTCTACAAATGCTAATGCTACATACGCTGTGTCCTCTAGGCTTACAGGTGGTGCTCAAATCCATCATGAAGGCCATGATTCCCCTGCTGCAAATTGGCCTCCTGCTTTTCTTTGCCATCCTCATGTTCGCCATCATCGGCCTGGAGTTCTACATGGGCAAATTCCACACAACCTGCTTCGACAATCACACAGGTAACGGACGGTGTGTGTGTGTGCGTGTGTGTGTGTTTGCTTGCCAATAGTGAAGTCAGGATTCATTTGCTAACTGTTTGCCCCAGAGACGTCTGCACCTGTTCCTGCTGAGGTAGACTTTAAATAGTCGCAGTGCTAAAATTAGAAATGCAATGTAGTTCAGCTAAATAGCATACTTGGCATTAAACTGTTTGTAGTACTTTGTTTTGTGATGGTAATGGCGATGATGCAGCCTCCTTCAGTGCTAATATCTGTTTGTTTTTTGCAGGCATTTACCGTTAAAGGAGTTTAGAGATTAGAAATGACATTTGTTTTCATACGTCTCCTCACTTCCACCCTTGTCCAGGTGAGATCCGAGAAGAGTTTCCATGTGGGACGGAGCTTCCGTCGCGGATGTGTCCAGAAGGCACCACCTGCAGAGAGTACTGGTTGGGACCAAACTACGGCATCACCCAGTTCGACAACATCCTGTTTGCTATTCTCACCGTCTTCCAGTGCATCACCATGGAGGGCTGGACTGAGCTGCTCTACTGGGTACTGCTGAACACACAGTTTTCAACACATCTGCATGTTTCAGTGACCAGTTTATTAGAAATGTAGCCAGGAAAACAGAGCATGCATGTGGAAGGCCATGCCTCTAGTAAAATAAAACTAGGTTTGTGTGAGAGTTGCAAGGATTATTCATGGGAAGAAGATGCAACCTAGAATGCACCAGCAGACAAACACCTAAACCATTTTCCTTGGATTTTACAGTATCAATTCATTTGGTAGCCGTTTTTATTGCATAAAACCGCCACACAAATTCCGAAAAGGTTTAAATGAAACAGTTAAATCCAAAAAACCTCAGTATCGAGTCAAATGCATCTGAACTCAGGATTTATTTTTGTATTTGTGCATTTTTTCCTCTAATAAAATACTTAACCTTCCT
The DNA here is from genome assembly GCA_900302755.1 of Chromis chromis. Lineage (NCBI taxonomy): Eukaryota > Metazoa > Chordata > Actinopteri > Pomacentridae > Chromis > Chromis chromis. Next base: position 4,401 of record OMNN01098527.1, read on the forward strand.
CCTGTGTTCGGGTCGGCACCATTTAGGTTTTAAATAAAAGAACCACATAAATTAATTTATTGCATCAAGGCTTTTTGACTTCGTCAGGAACCTCTATTTCAACAAAATAAAACAAATAAATGTTTTTCACTAAATTATAAAATGCTCTGGTTGAAATTATGACCTTTGTGTTGTTCAGTCGGTTTGACCCAGTTCTAAAAATAAGATTATAAAGCAATAATTAGAGCCAAAACTGAAATCATGAGTGCACTGTCAGCCAACAGGGGATTCTCAATTTGCCTTGTTTTCCCATATACCTGCACAAAAACAAAAACAAACAAAGATGGGCATTTCCAGACATGTGACGTCAATTCAGTATAGAGTTAATGACTTGCAGAGTGCATCGGGGTATACTGACAAAAAAAGGCCCAGAGGCCCACACCACAAATAGTAAAAGCAATATTTTCATGGATAAGGAAGCCTAACAAGGTAACCAAGAGATGAGAAACAAATTGGATGATAGAAAATAGTCTTTACTGTATTTTTGAGCTGATTTAAGACACGAGTCAAAACCGACCCGTTAACATAAGAGATGGTAACAGAAACACAAGAGGAAGGTTACATTCAGCTGTTTAAACCTCACACAGTTTCCACCTGTGCACTCTCTGCATCTACCCGTAAAATGGGTACCGGGTTCTTAACGGTGTCATCACTCTTGTCCAAGACTGAATAGTTCCCTGCTGTCAGTGGCAACGGTTGCTATGGAGACCAGAGGTAGATGAGGGTCTTTGAGTGTTACTGTAGTCGTCTCTTTTACCATCTCCTTTCCACATCAGTCTGTCTTATTCCTCCCATTGTTCTTTCTTTTTTTGCTCTATATTCTTTTCTTTCTTTCCTCCATCTCCCCCTTTCCCCCTTTCTCCCCCGTCTCCCGTCCCTCTCACTCGGTCTCTCTCTCTCTATCCTTGTGTCCCTCCTTCCCGGTGCTGCTCTATATTTAAAAGGGCCTGTTCAGCCCAAGTTATTCTTGCAGCTGCCGGGGAGGGGAGCAATAAAAGTTTAATGGTAGAAAAAAGGGTCTGCGGTACATTGGGTACACAGCGGCAATACCGGCTTACATGCAGGAAGAAAGAAAGATGGAGGAGACGGGGGAGGACAGACGGGGAGAGGCTGTGGGAGAAACAAGAAAGAAAAGCAAAGGGTCTCTAGGTGGGGAAATGAAGAATCAATGCAGAGGCTGATCAGTGACACAGATGGACATAAGGAGAGGTAGTGAGTTTACGAGATAAGAAAGTAGAATTAAAGGAAATAATGACCAAACACGGGAAGGGATTAAAAACGATGGGTGAAAGCAGGGTTAAGGGTTTCCAAAGGAGGATGCAAAAGACGAGACGAGACAATAAGGAGGTGAATAAAGAAATGAAAAGACAGTCTGGACAGGAGGATGGCAGAGACGGAGAGGGGAGGGAGCAAAGCATTTGCTATACATTATTTACTCTGGCAGAGCAGCTAAATAGAGTGGCAGATATGCATTTACTTATTGAGACGACTTAAAGCAAAATCATGTCAGCCCTGCTGTTGTTTATATTTCCAGCAGCAGTGGACAGCACTGTTGAGTGCTTCCGTCTTTTTTAATGATGGGACGTTTAATCAAAAGATTATTAAAATGATGCTTCATTTCAGATAAATTAAATGAACAGCTTCTTAGAGTCAACATTTAAAACTCAGAACATTTGTGGAGTATATGAACGCAAGAAGAAATACCTAAAAATGATATTTTCAGTGCCGACAAACCAAAATATATGTCAATACAACTAATTCAGCTTTTCCACCTGCGTCTGCTTTGCTGATTTATGTTTTGTAATCCAAACAAGCCCAAAGCGTATTGCAAAAACGGTCGTATGTGTACATTTTTCTTTTGATTCAAGCTCAGTAAAGAGTATTGATTAGATCTTTAGCACATTTCCTGGTGCTCGTGTTAATACTCCAAGTAATGTTTCTGTTAGCTCAGGTGCTAATCTATTGTGTACGTGCGTAAAGAGCAAAGCATTGATTACTCTGTCTGATGTCCCTGTGTGTGTTTCCAGAGCAACGATGCCTCAGGGAGTGCATGGAACTGGATGTATTTCATCCCCCTCATCATCATCGGCTCCTTCTTCATGCTCAACCTGGTGCTGGGTGTGTTGTCGGGGTAAGTGTGCGTTTGTCAGAGAGCGTTCATGTGACAGATAATCACAATTTTTCCATGCTGTTAATCATTTAGTGGATGTTACGTGTGAGCTGTATGTATGTAATTTGCATGCTGCGCGTCCCTGTAGGGAGTTTGCCAAAGAGAGAGAACGAGTGGAGAACAGGAGCGAGTTCCTGAAGCTCAGAAGACAGCAGCAGATTGAAAGAGAACTCAATGGTTATCTGGAGTGGATCTGCAAAGCTGGTGCGTACTATTTACTGTGCAAAACAATGACACATGCAACCACAAATATGCTGTATTTTTTATTGTATTGTCCTATCTTTTGTCCGTTAACAATCACAGAAGCATGTGATGATGGTATGTATGCAGTCACTTGGGTAACATTAGCTTAAACACTTGCACAGTAACTGATAGTCATCTAACAAGAATCCATGTTAATTGTATTTTATTTGCAAGAATGAAATGTAAGTTTACTGCAGTTTAGGTTTCATATTTGAATTATATTGTATTTTTCCCTTCTTCTGTTTGTAATTATTCCCTCATTTGTAAATCCATCCACAGCTCTTCTCATTAGACATATCCAGTATCTCAGTACAGTAGGACATAAATATAGTGTATATAGTACAAACTTACAGTCAGTGTACACTTTGATGAGCATTAAAGATGATGCTCAGATAGAAGGACCCACTCTATGCCCATAGTTCTCTTCCTCTAGTCTTTTGGCCCATCTGCTGAGGGCAGGAAAGATGTGGAGAAGATAAGAGGAACAGGAGGGTTCGCTGCTAGATGTTGGAAGGAGCTGATAAAGGGGCAGATAGAAGAGACGGACCTTTGATCTTCTTGAAAAGGACGATCTACATAAAAATAAGGAGGCATACAAAACAAAGGAGGGAGGGATGAGCAATGCAACCAGGTGCAGGTTGGAGTACAAGAACTGTATTAACATTTTTGTTTGTGTTTTGCAGAAGAGGTCATCTTGGCGGACGATGACAATGAAAATGAGTACGATGGTAGGAGGTTTTTCTTTACACATTGAAGTAATAAATGTAACACATCAATGCATACAAGTCGGCGTCAGTACCTTTGTCTTATAGATAGAGGTGTTTCTTCTGTTGCAGGTTCCCGTAGGAGAGCTACAAAGAACCATAAGAGCAAAGCTGAGCTCCTAAACCCAGAGGAAGGAGAGGGAGATCTGGCAGTAGGTAAGATACAGTCGGCCTCTTTATCTTTCTGTCGTACGTGCTCAGAGACACACACATCAGAGGACGTTACATTGACTCACATTCATTTCCAGGACTACTACTTGCCTAATATATCCTTAACCTAAACCCTTATCCTAACCTTCATTTGCAGCACATTTACTTACACACACACAAAGGCAAACCACAGGTACACAGAGATGCTATCTTATCTTGCATATCAGCATCACCTGACCCTCCTCTCCTCTCCTGCCCTTTCCTTCCCTCTCTCCTAATGTTACATTTCTCCCTGTCCTCAAGCCCCTCATCTTTCTCCAGCCTGCCCTTGTTATTTCATTCCTGCGTCTCTCCTCCAACCCCTCTTACTCTGGCGCTCTTGTATTTTTCTTTTTTTTTTTAAAGCAATTCTCTCTGATTCTCGTAACACAGATGATTTATTTATTTATTTTTTAACATTCTGCGCAGTGATATAATGCACAACATGTAACTGGGACAGTGCAGTCTGCCAAGAAGGAGCATAGATCGTGTACAACCATAACTGAATTATGCATCAGTATTTACTAAAAAAATAAAATAGATATAGCAGAAGAAGAAGAAGTGGTTGTTGCTATAACTAGTGTTCAAAGAGCAAAACGTCTGTACTGGATGTTCTTTTTGTTGTTGTAAGCGATGATGGTAAACTCTCCAATATGCTTTTATTTACCTTTTAAGTCATAGGAACATTGGGATGTATATAATTTACTGTCTGTGTCATTATTTATTGGAAGTCCCTATGTGTCACCATGCACAAGTAGAGGCTTTTAGGTCCTCAGTGATGGACTTTTACTATGCATTCATATGTGCATCATATGTCTTTTGAGCATTATTCGTGCACGACTTTATAGGAAGTAACAGTATGAATCTGCGAGATGCAATTCAGCACATGACCTATAGGGGTAATATCACAAAGGAAGCTCAGCTGCAGTTTTCGAATAACTATGGAAAGTTTAGAAAAGAGCTTGTTATACAATCTATAATGTCACTGCTGGTGTTTTCTCTGCAACAGTAATCACAGCTGTGCAAATATAAAGGTGACCTGCAATATGCACTCTTGTTTTAAAATTGCTTTCGGTGCACAATCATTCCAATAAAACCATTTCACAGTCAAAATTAATAATAATGATAATAATAATGATGTGCCTATGTTACCCCTCCAGGTTCACCGTTTGCTCGTGCCAGCCTGAAGAGCTCCAAACTCGAAGGCTCAACTTTCAAGCGGCGGGAGCGAAGATTACGCTTCCTCATCCGGCATATTGTGAAGTCGCAGGCCTTCTACTGGACCGTCCTGTGTTTGGTGGGCCTCAACACGATGTGTGTGGCTGTAGTGCACTACGACCAGCCCGAACCGCTTTCAGATTTTCTATGTGAGTAGGAGGTGGGGGGGATACATGCGGACTTAGTGCCAGCGTGCACAGATTTTCTCCACAAGTGCACAAATACTGTCATCACAGATTACTAGAAGGGAGTGGGTGAGCAAATTCTTCAGTAATGTGACTAAATCCTTGAAAGAGCTGACCCGACCGTTTAACACGAGCTCATCTGAACACAGTGTTTTCCTTTTACACAGATTCTTGCCATGTTTCTCTCATTTTTACAGGGTCATGTACAGAGACTCGCAAATGGTAACTGAAATGAGAGATAAAATAGAAATAAATAGGCTGTAAAGTTCTCAAAATCCTTCCGAAATATAGCAACCAGAAGATGCATTAAAATTATTTTTGGTTTAACAAAATATAGCAGGTATTAGATCGGTTTCACATATACTGTCATTGTGACATGCAAGGTGGGGGCAGTGGTGGTCTAGTGGTTTGAGAAGCAAACTTGTAACCGGTGGGTTACTGGTTCGAGTCCCCGGACTGTCAAGAGGTTGAGGTGGGGAAGTGAGAGCGACCGCTTGTCCCAGTCACCACCACTGTGGGCCCTTGAGCAAGGCCCTTAACCCCTGACTGCTCCCCGGGCGCTGCACCGCGGCAGCCCACTGCTCCTAGTATGTATAGTTAAGGTTAACTTTGAATAGGATGGGTCAATGCAGAGAAGGATGGAACCCAAGGGGATCAATAAAGGTTAGATTATTATCATTATTATGATTATTAAGGTGCTGTTGTCAGAATCTTGCGGTGCAGTGTTTTGCCCATTGACACACTGGAAATGAGTATGTGGACAGAACCATCAACTCTGCAATTGGTGGACAGTGCAAATTAAATTTTATACCCAAATGCATGTGCAGAAAATATACACACTTTAGAATTTTACAACTAGGCACTCTTTATTTTTTTAGCTATATACGAACAAATCTCTGACAACAGCCTCGGAAAAGCAACACATTTGATTTGCATTGCAGGATAAACGACTTGGTGATTTAAAATGAAAATGTCACTGGACTAAGATACAAATACTGTTTCTGCAGTGAGAGCCTGAGCTTGATGCATGTGCAAAAAAATGACTTTGCTACTGTACAACACAAACAGCTGAAAACACACATTAGAAAATAGCATTTTTATTTTATATCCATACTTAAGTAAACACATACCCTTCCTTGCAGATATGTATAGATGGGAAACAGATAAAATGCAGACGCATGTTGAAGGACACGGCGACGGATGGCCTCTGCCTCACTTCTGACATCCTCCCTCATTCCTCTTGTCTTGTCTTCTTCCCTCCGTGTAGATTTTGCTGAATTCATCTTCCTGGGGATATTCTTGTCAGAGATGATGATAAAGATGTATGGCCTGGGCAAGCAGGCCTACCTCAACTCCTCCTTCAACTGCTTCGACTGCATGGTGAGTCCTGACGCACTTGGGTACACAACCCACATAAAAAAAATACGCACACAGGCAGGTGCAAACACTCATAATTCCTACACACAAACGTATTATCTGGTCGAAAAAATTGAAAAGCTGGAGTGCTGCTTAGATGTAAAAAAAAGTGGTGTAAAGCTTTGTACTTTGCTTGCTCTTCAGTGCAGGGATCCGTTTCAGCAAAAATCTAACAAAATGAGGCACTCCAAAAGTAGAAATTATAAAAAAGCCTTTATTAACACATGGCTAGATGGGATAAAATCATTGCCAACGCGTTTAGGCTCTGGGCCTTCCTCAGGGCAAACTCGAGATGGCTGCCTCTGTACAGCTTTAAGCTTACTAGCATTGGTCACATGTCCCAAGTGGGTTGGTC
>OMNN01098528.1:0-31388 GCA_900302755.1 Chromis chromis
GGCAACCCCTTAATAAAGGAAGTGATGTGTAAAGGAATGACCCTCCCGTCCAAGTCATCCCCACCCCTCTTTATAAGACATCTTCTGACACCCAGAGGAACCTAATAGCCACTTAGAAGCACCAGAATGTCTTTGTACCAGCTGACCTGTGTTTGGGCCAGAGGACCAAATGGTTTCAGAGCCATGAACTTGTACTGACTCCAAGTGGATTGGAATGGCTGTCTTAACCTCGATCAGCACTGTAGTTGATTTTGTATTGGGTGAACTGCGGACCATAGTGTTGCTTACTGTCTAGCATATTATTTACACTGTTTTTAGAGCTGATTGTGCCACCTTAAAACACACAGTCTGTGTCAGTAGAAGTACAACAAAGCTTAGAGAGAGGACTGCGAGTTTAGGAACAAAGCAAAGCCAGTAGTGTTCAGTCGGAAATGTTGTGGAAGAGACAAAACCTTTTATTGAGATAATTTACTGGAAATAAACTATCCACCAATGTAGAACTGTGAGTACTGTTTGACTTAGTGTTTATGTAAAAGCTGAATTCACATAAACTGGACACAAGTCAAAACTAACAAGCCATGTGGCTTTGCAACTGCGAATATTGTAAAAAATAAAAAAATAAAAAGCCTCAGCAGAGAGAAACTGTGTGGTTTACACTTAATCCAAACTAGTTTTTGCCTTTTGAAGTAAATCCTTCAATTGGGTGTCCTGATTTAAAGACTTGGGGATAAGAGGATAAGAGACATGTGATGCTGGTGAGCCCAGAGTTTGTGGTTGAAGTTTGTCCATGGGGAAGAGTTATTTACAAAGATGCTTTTGTCTACAGGGTAGTGACAGATACTACTGCAAGAAGTTCTGCATAGTTGAGACGCAACCATCTAGCTGTTGTAAACAGACCATATTCAGATATTCAGACCAGCACCACTGTTTGAAAATCCCACGTCTTTGAAGCTCAGTTTTTAGAAACAACATACCACCAGGCAGGATTCGTTCTTTTCCAGTGTTGTTTCGATTCAGAGTGGCGACAGTGATAAATGACTTCACAAAGGCTTTTGTTCAGCTAAAACATAGACCTCAAATAAAAAAAACGCCTTCTTCCCCTTATTAGGCAGCATCTCACGACGCCGTAGATGTCTCCCTCCACCCCTCAGAATATGGGGCCCATCAATCTGTCAAGAGGAGAAAGAGAAGCCCTTACATTCCTCTAGTTCTCTGCATCCCTATTTCATGACCCACTGACCTGCTGCATTCATGTCACTCATTGTACCATATTATTGGGTAGTTTCACACTGGTGAGGTACACAGATTGGACAATTATGACTTCTGTTTTAACCACGTTATGTTTTTTAATCAGCGATGGTGTAAGTATATCATATATGTCTGTTGTTGAGTCAAATGAACATGAGATACAGTTCCAGCTTTGTTGTGGTTAGCATTGTTACTCTGAGAAGGATGATAATGTGGGGGCGCCCTGATAGCCTAACGGTTATGTCGCGTGACCCAAGTGCTAAGGCGTAGCGGCTGTCCCGGGTTCGATTCCGACCTCGGGCGTTTACCGCATGTCCTTCCCCACTCTCTCCCGTTTCCAACTCTATCCACTGTCCTATCTAATAAAGGCATAAAAGGCCAAAAATAAATCTTTAAAAAAAAAAATAGAAGAAGAAGAAGGATGATAATGCAGCTTTTCAATCAAAAAGTTCAGAGATGCACTATGCCTGATTTAAATTGGAGCACTATCTCCGTCAAAGTAGTCTTCTTGCGCAACAATGCACTGCTCCCAGTGCTCCTGCCACACCTGTAAAGCTCTCTGGAAGTCAAGTTTGGACCACTGCATGCATTTGCACATTTGTGATGTTAACATGGACCTCAAACTTGTGCAGAGAACAAAAGTCAAATTATGTAGTACTAACCTTCCTCTCAAGGATCATCATCTTTGGTCTTCTTAGCAGCAGTCCTTGACAGAAGAGCCACCGGTTTCCAAGACAGCATGACCAAGAACATGCTTGTCATTCATGGGGTTGTGCACCGTAAATTTGTACCCCAGGATCTGACTGTCAATTCAGAATTCTACTTTACTTTATATCTTGAGACCTCTAAGGAAGAACATATGCTACAAACATAATGTAGTTAATTATTGAGGAATAGGTTTTTGGCCGCATGAACACAATCGTTGCACTCTGTCTGCCCTACTCACCAGATTTAAATCCCTGCGACTTCTTTGCCGTCCCCCAAAATGAAATTTAAGTCGCTTTGGCACATTAGAAGAAATCCAGCCCTGCAAATGGAAGTCAGGCTCACACTACAGGAATTCATATACACTCACATAAGGATAAACTTCAGATATTTTTCTCTCTAATCTCAAGCATGCACACACGACAAGATTTGAAAATAACAATGCATCACGCGTGGCAGGATATTATTAAGATTTTTGTGCCAGAAGGAGCAATCAGGGAGCAGTGCACCACCTCACGTGAACAACTTCCTGTAACGCAAATAATACTCTGCAGTAAGAGACCAGAAGGCTAAACGAGTATGGGTGATTGGGCGGGAAGATGTGGGTGAGATTTTTACTTTCAGTTTTAATATCTGTAGCTAACAATTTATTCTGTAAAGCACTCACATTACCAAATAGTCTGGGTTTAACTTAAGTTCCCAGAGCAGATGTCTTCTTTTATTGTCAAGAAGGGTGAAACATCGTCAAATCGACCTGAAACTCCTGTAGTGTGAGCCTTGGTTAACAGAATGGTATTTGCTTTATACCGGCACACTTCTTGATTTCACCTAGTAAACAGACTACCTTTTGATTGTTTAGAATGCCGAGAGGGATGTGGGGTATGCTGGAGAAGTTGGAGCTTTAACAGTCTGATAAATGTTTTCCCATCTCCCTTGCCAAGTTGGTGTCATCTGTGACAAAGCAAGCTATAATCGCTCGTAGCCACCTTTCAAGCCTACAGGTGGCGAGTGTATACTAATGAAAAGACATAGATATTTAATTACATGAATCTAATTAAAGATCATTTTCAGCTTGTTTTCCGTTGTGCGTCGGAAACATCTGCCGCATCCTCGACATCCTTAAGCCCCTCGCTCATGCACACACAGACGCACACTGTCTCTCGCGCTCACTCGCAGCATCATTGCTCGGCGGAGCACAAAACCCCACTGGGGATGCTGGCCCGGGCTTTCCTGCTCCCTCCATTCAATGTGACCACGTCCTTGACAGACGGAAACAAAAGCTCCACGGCACTGTGTCAACATCAGATGGAGCAAATCCAAATTTGGCAACATCACACACAACGTACAGTTGGACACTAAGCCTGGGTTTCCACTTATTCATCATTTGTTTGCAGTGTGCTCTCATTAAATATGAGGACATTTCTTTTTAAAGGTCTCATCAGTGGCGGGTTTGATATATTAGATACACAGTCGAGACCAAGGAAGTTGGGTGTGATTAGGAAAATGGAGTTTATTAAAGACTTGACATACATGTGTGGGAGGGACATATGGATGCTCTGCAGCGCTGAAAGCATGACGGGCGGGGAGTGAGTTTGCATGACCTCTTTCTGACAAGCTGCTGTGTCAAGGCACCGTGACTGTGTAATCTTCCCCGTGGATTAAAACAATGTAGATTAGATTTTTTTTTTCTCTATCTCTGCTTTCCCCACTCTTGATTTGTCAGCTGGTTTTTGTTTTCCCCACCGAATCTTCTCTTGACCTTGTTTTTAGTGGGTCGAGCATGCCGTAGCTAGACGCTATCAGGTCACATAACCCAAAGCTGGCCTCACCTGCCATTTTCCGCCTGCCGGAGCAGATGGCATTCGTCTGTGACCCCTCTCCACACCTTGGAGGACAAGGGAGGGACAAGGAGGGACGAGCAGGGAGGGCTGGTAGGCAGGGGGGCCGCACTCGGAGCAACTGGGAAGTGGGGAGGTGTGGATGTGGGGGGGAGGCAGGGGGACTCAGCTGGAGATGCACGAGGCTTAGGACAGGTTGCGCGGATGCAGCTGCAGCTGCAGCCCAAGACATTAGCGACGACATCTGCTGATCAATAAGCTATTTGTCATGTTCATGGAGCAACGTTGCTTCGAAGACAGCAGAGATAGAAAAGTGGAGGTCAGATCAGATGTGCACTTAGCTAAGGGATTATAGGTAATAGGACTTGCTTTGTGTAAGTGAATTTGCCTGTGGGGAGAATTGAAAATTGAGCATTTTAGTCCTATAAGGGTGCAACATTTCTGCCCATTTGTCCTTGCTTCATCCGACAAGGTTGGGGATTTTGGAGTGTTGTTTGTAAAGCAACTATCAAAGACTGACTCAGTCTGTTGGTTTAATGAGTGTAGTTTGATTATTTAAAGTCTGTTCTCCATCAGTATAAATCCCATTGTGTCATTTGAGCTAGTCTAGTTTGAAATTTGCATGATTTTTTAAGCTATGAAGAGTTTTTCAGCCACTAATCACTTTAGTCAATACGAATGGCAGCAACTGTTTCAAGTTAAGACTTCAAAAACGTCTCTTTTGAGTGTTCCCGAACTTTGTCATTCAGAGAGAGAAATGTCCTTGCACCGCTGTGAGGACGCCAATGTTAAGTAAGAGCGAAATAAATGTGCGAGCGTATGCACGCGAGAGAAAGAAAGACCACAGGAGCGCAAAGCTGGGAAACAGCTTTACAAATCTGGACCTTGCTGATGTTACTACAAGGCATATCTGGCCTCAAAGATGCCTGTGTGCTGCCGGCGGTCTGAGCAAGATGAAAGGCTGTAATCCTCAGCTGAAGTATGTGGCGAGGCCTGTTCTGTCGATGAGGAGGTGGATAGGGTTCAGCCTCCCGCAAACCCTCTAACGCCCCAAGGATCCGCCGTCTCGCTTGGGCGAGAGCCATGCATTTTACAACTTTAATTGGATAAGTTGACCGGCCTAATGCAATAATTTGATCATGCTAAGCTCCAAAGGGATCTAATACGCTCTCAAAGTATATTTGTGTGCCCTCTGAAGTGAATGACCGAGCCTAATCCTTCCATTAGAGGTCACTTTACGGCCCAGGAATCCAGACTTCAAAATATCTTCAAGTAGCAGTCGGTGGGTAAATAAATCAATCCATGAAACCTTCATTGGAGCCTTTAGGCACTAGTGGAATGTGTTTTTAAAAAATGAGTGGGTATTTTTTCCTTAAGATTTAGTTTTTTCTATAAATGCTTGATTGAAGCTTGTGGTGTGCAAATCTGAGGCTAAAAACGGAGGTGGCTTCCCTTTCATGTGCGCTATCTGTAATTAGCAAAAAAAAAAGTGTCCATGAGAGTTTGATTGTTAGCGCGAAGTGGCAGCTCTGACAGAGCAGCGTGTCTTGTTGATCTTTACCGTACTTGTCAGTGACGATGAACTCCCCGAAGCAATTAGCTAAGGTGGTGACACTGCTGGGGCTAGTCGACACGTCTTGGCCACGCGGTCCCTACAACCGCCAAAAAACGCAGCCCTGATTCATGTGCAAAATCGGGGGCCTGTAGCTAAAATACATGCATCAGTTTTATGGAGCTTATGAGAGGAAGAGGTTAATCGAATGGTTTAATGAAGCCTTTTACGGATGCTACCTCAAGGTCGTTTTTCTTAGCCACTCGCAGCGCCGCATTCCCATGCACGCCTGGTAAGAGTAGTTATATACTGTGCCTGCCCCCCCCTCCCCTTTGCACCGCCTCCCTCTCCACATATCCTTCACCATGTTTCTCTTTCTGATGCATTCAAGGTTAAGTATGAAGCTAAGCAGCTGCCTCTTTCTAAAAAAAAATCTACATAATGGATCCACCCTTTCCAAGTAGGTGCAGTGTTGCAGTTTTTAGTTGTTGCCACCTGGGATGTAGCGGTTTCACAACATGGATATGCAGTGTTTTATAAGACTTGTGACACGTATTGTTGGCATTCAGGCTGAATAGGGTATTATCTGCATTCCTAGAAGCAATTAACTGTGTTTAAGAGCTGAGTCGTTTTCAGTGGGGTCTTGCGTAATGCTTAATTACCGCTGCTGTTTTCCTAAGTGAGTTCTCAGACGCTCATTTGTACTGTGAAATAAGCACTTTAATTATGCATTGCTTTGGTATATCACATTTTTATCTGCCACTCTGCCATTGTCTGTTTGATTAAATGAAGGTTCGCCACAACATTCAGGTCTATTAACTTCGCTCGAGTTCTTCTCCACAATGCATTGAATAGAATTCTTTTTTAAATTTTTTTATCAAGATCAGCTTTTGTGCCACATTTCCTTTTGTGCTCCTGAAACTGTGCAGTTATTTTGACTAATAGGTGTGCTGCGAAGCGCTCTGGAAAACATCCTCGCTTTAAGATGAGCGGAGCGATATAGCCTGTGTGGTTTCTATTGTTGACAGAGCCTGTGTGGCTTGGAGTGTTGATAGATCCCGTGTGGTTTTGGCTGGTGGATGTCACAGTGGTTGCATCCACGCTATTTACCTCCAGCTCAGGGCTCCTTAGAAAAACATCCTCTCATGTGTTTGAGGGAAACAGGAAGGGGTGAAAAGGTGTGAAATTCACAACAATATACTCCTGAGAGTTTATGTGCTGCGAGTCTGTGATGATTCATGAAATGTAATATTTTTTACTAAAGAAAATGAAACAAATATACCACTGGAGTAAAGTAGGCTTTCTGTGGTGCCATTGTAAATCATTCTGATTCAAGAATTCAAGACAGTATATTGCTATATGATAGAATACACTACTGGAAGTAATACCACAGCAGTCAGGAAAACAACATCGAATGAATGAATCAAAGAAGTTATTATTGCTTAAAGTCCCATTGCTCATTGATATAAACCTCTAAAATCTCATCTCTGTGTATTAAAGTTATATATTTAAAAGCTGTTGCAAAGAAAATAGGCTTTTCTCACCTTAAAGTGACTTAGATATGACTGCTTTCACTCGCATGGATCTATCTAGTCCCTGCCTCTATCGCCACACCGATGGCAGCTCGAACACACCAGCTCACCTTTGACTCTGTTCAAACACTGTAAACTACGCTACACAATGGCAAGTTGTAATATTAGACTAATAGTAATAATAATAATCTAACCTTTATTGATCCCCTTGGGGAAATTCCTTCTCTGCATTTGACCCATCCTATTCAAAGTTAACCTTAACTATACATGCTAGGAGCAGTGGGCTGCCGTGGTGCAGCGCCCGGGGAGCAGTCAGGGGTTAAGGGCCTTGCTCAAGGGCCCACAGTGGTGGTGACTGGGACAAGCGGTCGCTTTCACTCTCCCACCTCAACCTCTTGCCAGTCCGGGCGCTCGAACCGGCGACCCACCGGTTACAAGTTCGCTTCAGAAACCACTAGGCCACCACTGCCCCCCAAATTTAGTCATGTTTGAGATCGAACCTGTTTCTGAAGAAAAATAATGTTACAGAACGCCCCACTCTGCAAGTTGACAGGATTGGTTTCTTTTGGTTTGCTATGGATGAAACCCCAGAAGTCTAAATCCATGTTTTTGAGATTGTCATTGGTATTTTTTAGGGTGGAAATGCTCAGCCATCACGTTCTCGACTTCCTCATATGTCTTCTAACATGTAAAAAAACACCATATGGACAAGATAAAAACCTTGATTTTCACTCAGGGAATCTTTAACTAACTTGTTTGTTGGAGTTAAAGTATTGTATATTAACATACAAAACTGCATTTTAAACTAGTGTGAGCTTCTGTTTTTATTTTACATTGTGTGCTAGAGTGTCTAATATGGTAGGGCGGCTAGCACCAAAAAAACTCCTTGTTAAATGTGTACCATATTAACATCACTGAACGGTTCATATATTGATTTTAAGACACCACAATCATTGGAAGCATTGGTCAATATGTGTGACCAGGTCTAATTTTGGCCGGAAAATGAGCCTCTTATTACCCTCTGAACCCCAAAAAATCACTGTCAGGTCAAAAATTTACAAAATTACATCATTTATCAGAGCCAGAAACTGTAAAAACAAACAAACAAACAAACAAAAAAACTCCAAAAAACCAAAGAATCTTTCAATTTCTAAACTTGCCAATGGTCTTTATACTATTCGTTACATCAACTATTTGTGATATAACACCAAATCTAAGCCTAAAAGTCATCAAAGTCACTTCTGAATGCGTCTATTAAACATTTGCCAAAGAATGAATGTCAATCAGTGGGAAAACTGCATTTTACAGTCTGTGCCACCCACTCTGATGATATTAAATACCAGACTGGAACAGTTTCTACTCTAAGTGTTAAAAAGATTGCATGATAGTGGAAAAATGATGAAACAAAGACCTTCTTGTGAAAGACTTCTGTTACTGTAAAAATGAGGGTGTTCATGTTAGTTTAAGCGCTTCTACCATTTCTTTAGCGTGAGGAGGCTACCACTAAGATTACTCCACAATAGCCCCATTTGTTAGCTGTAATCACACAAGGAATGTTCAAGTAATTTCTAAGATTTACTTAGTTTAATTAAAGATTAACTCCATCGGTGTTAATCCTGCTCATTCCACTCTTGATGACTTTAAGCATTTCCCGAGATCCGCGAAGAGGAAAATCTTGCCGGCTGATGATGTCTCGCTGGACCACCATCCCCGCGAATCGTTCCGCCCCCATCACCCTGCTTAATGAAACATGACGGAAGTGCATTATCGTTTTCATTGTATTACACACTTCATCTTGCAGCAAAGAAGTTAAATGACACACATTTAGACACTCACTAGCGCACACACACACTCCCTGGAGGGGCTCTTGCAGCCATCATGTGACTTGCATCTGTCTGGGTGTTTGCCGTTTAGAGCTGTGTAGATCCTGGGCAGGCCTGTGTTGGGTAAACAAACACACTGCCTGTCTGCAGCTTGGCATTTCCTTTACTCCTCTTGATGCAGAACCGCCCTCCCCTCTCTCCCCCCCGCTTTCCTCCCCAAAGCAGTCTAGCCATGTTGACAGCTAAATATCTCCTGGATGGATTGAAACCACCCATAGTACCTCTGATGTGTTTCCAAATGATTTTACACCCCTTACTTTTCCCTCCGTTGTATCAGACATTAAATAGCTGTTCTCAGAAGCATGTCTAAGCTTAAACACTGCGTACGAGGCTAATCGTCTTTAGGGCGCTCGAGAGAGGGGAAGTTTTTTCTTCTTTCTCCTCCCGTGTGATTAATGTCTGACTGGGAACACACACCTAGACGGCGGAATCGACTGGTCTGGTAATGAGCTCAAGTGACGCATGCTGGCCTCCCCGGCCGCCTCTGGTCACTCATCTGTGATCAAGCTGCAGGGGATTAATGTCATGGAGGGAAAGTGTGTCTGATGGCCGGAGCCCTGGACTGACAGGATGTTTGTACATTCATATACACAGTTAAACACAGTACATTCACTCTTAGTTTAGGAAACTTTTAAGGTACCTTTACTTTACCTGGGTATTTCCATTTTGTGCAGCATTATATCTCTGAAAATTTTACACAGCCTATTAAATACAAAGAAATTGCAACATATTAGACCATCCAGCAGCACAGACTGGTTACATTTAGCTCCTTCTTTAGCTCCACCACATTAACATGCTGCCTCCATGTTAATGCATCAATAATTTAACAGTCTGGAAGGAGCTTTTGTTCAGTGTGATCATTTGAAGATGTGCTGAAATGCAAACCATAACCAGTTCAAGTGCGTGTCAAGCTTTTATACTGATTTTAAAATATTCTATCTAAAGTATGCACTTGGTGGATGCAACCTCCAAGCCTGAAACCAATGCGGAAGAACAAATGGACTGCAGTTCCTTGAATGGCCACTTGAGGCAGACTCCAATAGCGAGTCAATCCTCATACACCCCATGTTAAAATGCCCAACTTTACATAAGGAATGCACATGTTTACAGCTGGGTACAGAAAGAGTTTTGGTCTCTATAGCTAATATATGACTGTGACATTTAATTCTTAACAACTACAAATAGTAGTTAACCCTTTAAGTCCTAGTGCGTCGTCGGCGACACTTGGGCTAGCACATTTTGGAATACCGTAAATATGTCACGGGTTGCGCTATCGGAAAAAATCCATGGATTCCTGGGAGGGTACGAATAAAATTACCGTAATGACACTATATTGGCTGTAAAACGTGATTACGGTAATTTAATTTAATTCGTATACGGTCATTAAATTCGTATACGGTCATTTCATTCGTATACGGTATTTTCATCCGGATACGAACATCGTTGCGCTTTACAGCCAATATAGTGTCATTACGGTAATTTCATTCGTATATGGTCATTTCATTCGTATACGGTAATTCCATTCGGATACGGTATTTTCATCCGGATACGAACATTGTTGCGCTTTACAGCCAATATAGTGTCATTACGGTAATTTCATTCAGATACGGTAATTTCATTCGGATACGAATTAAATTACCATAATGACACTATATTGGCTGTAAACCGCACATTTTTTTTTACCCTTTTGTAGTCAAATTAGGTAAAAAAAGACCAGGCGGACATTTTGAGGCTCAGGTCTTAAAGGGTTAATGGATGCTACAGACTCTATAAGCACATAAGAAATAGAACAATTGAAGGTTTGTTATGTTAGCCTGTATGGTGAGTTTCATGTTGAAGATGCGGATGTTTGAGGGGACAGAAAATTGCAGCTTGTTTTTTGCTGTATCTGAGGTTAACCAATCAAAATTGAGATCTGTATTTTAAAGTATCCACCCCAGAGAATGTCCTTTTTTCTCACCCAAAAACAACCCTAAAAGAGGTTCTTCAGGTGTGGTTGTTCCAGTCGGAACGTGCATAAAGGTTTTTGGTATGAAGTCAGTGGTTGTAGCCTTGTGTTGTGAGCCATGAGCCAAGTTAAGCTAATCTTTTTTAGTAGACAAATCTGTGTCCTTTGCCTTGGCACTCCCACAACACGAAACACATCCTTACTTAAAACCCAAGCAAAACTTATTGACAGGAAGTGCTGCTCAAGTAAAAGTTTGATTCCACCTTTAACTTATTGGCAATTTGTCTCGGATTAACCTGAGAAACACAATTTACACAAAGTGACAGGGTTTGTACTTGTAATCGTGTATTTTTACACTCTTAAATTGCTGCTTTCACTTCAGCAAAGGATCTGAATACCTCTTCAGCCGCTGCACACATACTACCGCAACCGCTAGCATCCTTTTTAACCCCCGGCCGCTCTCCACCGCAGTTCAAAGGTGCTGACACTCGCACGTCCTCTTTGTGCGATCGTACACTGCGCACAACCACAACCAGCATCCCTTTAACCTCAGACCACCCCGCACCCCATCACGAATCCATATCGACCCCGCCGGCCCTCCAGCCACTGTCCCAGCACCGTCCTGTCTCCTTCCCCCTCCTCCCTGTGGAATGCTAACCTAGCCTTAGTGTGTGTGTGTGTGTGTGTGTGACAGTGGTGGAGCCAGGCTGGCTGTGTGGGCGGCCGAGTGTTTCCAAACAGTGGAATCTGTCACTGACACCCCTGGCAGAGCAATAAGCAGCGCCTTAATGAGCTCAGCAGATCACTCGGCGCACAGAGTCGACACACACGCATGTACACGTGCATTGGCTTTCGCAAATACAGACACCCCATCAAATATACACACACACACATATATAATATACACAATTATGACCGTGAGAATACATGAACATAACATGCATGGCACTTTCACACACTTACGAACCCATTCATTACTTATGCAATTGCAGTTGTAAACCCATATGCACACATATATACATACACACCCCAAGACTATGAGAGAATGGAGCTGAACAAAGTAACCACGACTATTTCAGACACCAAAGACCACCTCTACCGATCTCTGTTGTCTATTTGTCGCAGTGCAGACATCACTCGCCGCTAATCAAATTAAAAAGGACCACCACCTTCCATATTTCTTGATTACGTCGCATGTATGTGTGTTAATGCTGACTCAGTCGTCCATTTGTCTTTCTTTTTTTTTTTACCCCAATGGGACAATGGTGTCTAATTGTGACCACCTGCTCGAAAAATCAAATCATGCTCGCCCCGTATTCAGATATCCCCCCACGAGGCAGCTGCGCTTATGATAAACACAATTACCCCCCTCCGCATGACATTTCGGTCATATAATCAGACATCGTGAATCTTTCGGAGTTTTATGATGACGAATGGAGGAGGGGGGGGGCTGCCAGCTTCAGGGGAGACATCTGATAACGAGAGCGTGACAGGACGTGTCAGCTTTTCATCCTCGCCGTTAAAGCGATGCCAGATTTCTCAGCATGAAATAATCGACCCCCCGAAACTGACAGTAACAACTCATCCCCGCGAGCTGATCCGCGGTCGGTCTGAACTCCACCTTCCCCTCTTATCTCACCCGGCCGCCCCTCCCTCTTGCTCTTTCGCTCTCCTGCAAACTAATTTTCTCACATGGTTGGTGTCATTGTTCATTTAGGACATTAGTGACAGTGAATGTGGGGCAAAGTGGCAGTGATGGCCCCGGCTCTAAGTCAGCCCCGTCCTTTTCTTTCCCCTCTTTAACTGAGCGCTCCTGTCACCGGGACCCTTTTAATTCCCCCTTTCACCCCTCCAGTGCCCGCCCCCTCTCGCACTGGTCCTATTGGGGAGCAGACAATAGAAGATGCCCCCCCCTTTCCCCTTCTTTCCCTGCCTCTTCATCCCCCTCCTTCTCATCTCCCTCGGCCCTCGCAGGCGTCCTGCCTGGTTGAGGCTATGGGCTCCAGGCTGCAGTTTGTCACAGCCATTCAGCTGAGACTGATTGTGATTGCGGCAGATGGGCTGGAGTCACTCGGCCCAGGCAGGCACTACTTCTCCCTCTCTTTCTTTCCCAGCCTTTTTTAATTTTTTTTTCTCTCCTCTGGCCTTCACTTTCTGTCCTGCACTCTGTTGATCTTGATCTCTTCCTCTCTTGTTGTTCCCCGTCTGTCTATTGTCAGTACCTTCTCTTTGTGTTGTGTTGTTTTCCACACTGGGCCTCCGCCTTGTCAGATCAGTTAACACACCTCTCTGACACTGGAATTCAGCAGTTTTTGCAACTTTCCAGACAGTCCGTCCACTTGGGCAGGTGTGCAGGGTCTTTTTCAATTCCAACACCATGAATACTACCCAGAAGTGTGCAACTTTATCACCTTACTGGGTGATTAAATGTGGACATTCTGTCGCCTTTTCTTCTTCAGTTGTCCCTATCTTCCTTATCTCCTGCACTGAAAGACTCCAGTTCATCACAAGCCGGCCTCTTGTTTGAGTCAAACCCCCCCATCAGCGGTGTTGTCACCCCCTCAAAACTCCTCCTTCTTCTGTGTGCAACCCCTCGCTTCTCCTCCCCTGAGGAAAGAGCCACCTTCAGAGAGGCAGCAGAGAAGCCGTCTCCCTGAACACATGTTAAACGTCCTGTAAGCCCGAAGGAGGAGGGAGGCAGTCAGAGAGAGAGAGAGAGAGAGAGAGAGAGAAGCAGACTGAGGAGAGGAATATTCTGAGGAAAGATAAAGCCTGGGAGGCGGGGTGGGCGGGGAGGAGGCACATAACGCTGTGTGAGTGAAGAGGAGCCTCCGAGCGTGAGCGTTAGTGAGCGAGAGCACAAGCGCAGAGGGAGAGTGTATGTAGCAGGAAGGAGAGGGGAAGCTGGGGAGTCAGCGCACGTTACCAGATTGAGACAGACAGGGGAGGGTTTGAGGACAGAAGCGGCGAGGAGTGGGAGAAAGAAAGGCAAGCAAAGGATTTTGAGGGCTTGAGGGAACACAGAAAAGAAAAGAGAGAGAGAGAGAGAAAGAGAGAGAGAGAGAGAAGGGGAGGAGAGGTAGTTTGGTCTCAGTCAAGTGGAGAGGCAGGCAGGGAGCCGGCAGTGCTGCATTGTGGATGTAAACTTTATCATCTGCGGGATCACTGGGTAGCAGCTGCAAGAGCAGGAGGGAAAGCGTGCTGGTGGATTACCATGTGTGTCCTCTGAATGCACCAGGATGCTGCATCTCCACCAGGGTAAGAAGAAGACAGTCATCAGCATACATGACATGACAAAACTGCATGGTTTCCTATGTAGCTGCAAGATCATCATTGATTGATGTGCTGGTTTATGAGATATGGGATATGGATTCATGTGTATGTTATGTGCCTCACTGTTGTCAGAAGAGCTTTAGCTAGCATCTAATTCAATGGGTTTGAATGATGTTTCTCCCAGCTGCACCCCCCTTCAGCCTTCTTTACGTTGTCCCGAGCTGCAATTTTCCTAATAATCCCCGCAGGAGGCAACATTTTTCATATAGCAGCCCTGTACACATGTGCAAGGGATGATCTCTGATTTGCGCTGAGCCCGATTAGCCATTTGCGAAAGGGGAATCGCGTGTCCTGTTGCTAGTGGCAACAGCATGGGGCCGGGGCCGCTGCGAAAACCACTTTGTTTCTGATTGATAACAGAAGGAAACAGATAGCTGCCGTTTAAGCAGAGGTAAAACAATCCAGCATTGCAGGGGATTTGTATGCGCAGGAATGCATGTCTCCCCTCCCTCTGCTCCTTTTCTTTCCTCATACTCTCCCTCTCTCTCAGGCAGATTAAGATTTTCTATCCGGCCCACTAATCCCACGCTGAAATGACTGGTGTTGAACTGGGTGTGGATACAGCTAAGTGGTGGAGAATATGGATTATGTTATGGTCAGCTTCTCTGCGGCTTCTTATTAAATGATGTATTAACTGGTGCACTGGTAAGTCAAAGTCACGGCAGGTCAGGGGTCTTCCACCATAGTCAGCCATATTTACAGTAGACAGAAAGAGGCTAGGATGCCTGCAACCAACACACCAGACATGCCAAGTGTAGAATCCTGGATGCTGGTTTTATATTTTTGGCTGACATTGTTATCTCTAAAAACAGAACTGCAAGGGAACATAAAAACAAGAGCATGGGAGAGCATGGGAGGTATCACCACTCTCTTGCTGGTGTTGTCAAAGCGCCAGAGAGAAATGCCACTCGCCATTTGGGTTTTGTTTTTTTTTAAACCCTGGGAACTGGTGTTTCCCATCATAGGAGCAAAAAATAGCATCTGCCATGTCGAGGATGCTTTATGACTGGAAATGCCAATGAATGTAAGCGATCTGCGGCATGGACAACAAACAGAATCAATCAAGTAGAAGGGTGTAGAAAAGTTTCCCAGTGTTATTTACTGGAATCAGTGTGTCCAATGTGCATCTGAAGAAAAGAAAGTTAATGTGAATGACACAGTTAGAAAAAATCTTTGTGTAAAGTGTATCTTTTTAGGTGGTTTAACTCATGTGACTGACAAGCTGGTTCTTTGCCTTCGCTTCTGGACACGAAAGAATAATGATAACTTTTGAGATTAAAAACTGTTCCTGAAGGCTTCTCTCTATTTTTCTCTTGCAGATGGCCAAAGTTTTGTTGTTTACTTCTTTATTTCTAAGCGATTTGCAACCGATTTTGTCTACAACTTCCTCTACTCTGTTTATTACGTGTAACGTAGCTTTTACCGCCACCTACAGACCAGATTTTTCCATCTCGGTTAAAAGCAGTTTTTGGAAGCAAGCCAAATTCGCATTTTCTTGCTTTTTTTTTTGCGACATTTCAAAGGGATGTTTCAAATTTTGGTGACAATTATAAGAAAGGTGTTTATCTGGGTGGCCTATAACCCAAAATGTCTTACATTTGCACTCCTGGTGGTCCGATTCGCAGCAGTGCCACACCTTTCAGGCATGCATTAGCGAAGTATTTAATAGATAGCAATTTACTTTTCTGACTCACTTGATCCTGATTCTGGCCTTACAGACGTCGTAATCTGCTATCTATCCAAGTATCTGCAATCTGTACCAAAGAGACTTCAGTCTTAGTGACTCATTCCAGTAAAGCCCATCCTACCAGGGCAGACGTCTATGAAATATTTATTGGAATTTCCATGCTTTTGTATTGCATGTACAGTAGCAAGCACCATTACTTACCAATGGTTACAGTGCAGCTGTTTGGTCCAGTTTCTGTTTAGACAGTGTCCATTTAAAGCCTTTATTGGGAGCAGAGCAGCAGCCGCTGATATCATCCCACCGCCAGGGCAGATGTGTTGCTGCACTGGGCAGTTTGAGCCTGCTGCCCTCTGAAACCTACCTGGGGATTACTGAATAAGAGGATTGCCAAGTGGAGGGATTTGATTTTATAGAATTAAAACTGTAATTCTCTCCATCCCGGCCATGCCACAGTGCAACCATTTCTCTACATTATTATTTTCCCCCTGCTGCCGTGTTCCTGTTTGACCAACAATCTCCATTACTACATCATGTGTCCTACATTTGGGCATTTAAAAGTCACGGGACAGCCGCATTTGCTGCATGTTTGAGTGGAATTGTAAAAGTTGGCTGAGGTCTAGCGTGGCCTACATGTTGCTGTAAGTTGATACCAAAGCAAATTCTCTGTAAAGAGATGGCTGTGAAAAGTAGAACAGAAAGTGAGTGCTGCAGTGTTTGGGATGCCGACTGATGTGCCAGTTGGCATTACTTGAGTGTTGATCATTACCCAAAACACCAGCACAGAAAAGAATCAAAATCAAGACTACTCCAGCAGGCACATGTGTGCTTTTGTGTGTTCTTCCACCCCTCTAACTCTTGTCCGTCACTTTGCCTCTCACTCCTCTACATCCGATTTTCCCAACTTTTCCCTCCCTCCCATTCGTCTCCTCCCTGTATGTGGCGCTCTGTATTTGGTGACCCTCAGCTAGCATATTGGGTTCAGGTCAAACAGAATTACTGAGGAATGTTCCCCTGTTCAATGGCTGGCCCAGTGAGCCTCAGCATGGGAGCACTTCCCCTTCATTGACAGCCAGAGGACTTTCATTTTGGAGGAGGTGGGGGCTCCTTCCAGACAACTTTCCCATATAATTCCCACTGTCTTTGCACCGTTCATCGGCACTGTGGAGCCGTAAGCCAGTTTAATGATGTGTACGTGTGAGGCACATCTCAGGATCTCGCCAGCCTGAGCCTCGTTGAGACGCTCTGCTCCTGTGACTGCAGGCCATCCAGCTCAATTAAGGGTGCTTTGAATGCATTCCTCCCCTTAGCCTGCTCTACATTTATCTTCCCCCCACTAACAGCACGTGGGAACTCTAAAAACAGTCCGAGTCCTGCAGAGCTCTCTGGGGCTGGTATGAACCTGTTTTTGCAAATACAGCAGCATCTGAAAAAAAAAAAAGCAAACAAAATAGCTCAATAAAGAATTCTGACATTTTGCCAGACAGCAATTTTTTTTTTTGATGCAAACAGCCAGAACACATTTAATCCCAGCTGAAGTCTCATGCTTTGTGTTTCACTGACTGTTAACAAGTTGGAAAAGCAGAAAAACTGGACTATCAGATGTCTTTTCTCGGTGTCTCCTGTTGGCTTGAGTTAGAGTAATGTCACTCAGGAAAAATATAAAGTTTAATGGTCCAACACAATTTATAACCAATAAAAGCCTTTTATTTGGTAGCTATCAATGGCTTATTGCATGCACTGACTGTTTTGCCTGGAGACAAAGCATTGCCCAGACACCCTCGCTGACTGTTAAGTGATGTCATTAGAGCCGGAGCATTTTTGTGGTTTCAAAACGGATGAACTTGCTCCATGTGAGTTCACAAAGGTGGCAAGACTCGTGGGCTGTTTTTGCAGTTACTGCATTTAAACTGCCTGTTTTCCAGTCAGGAGCGGCGTAATATATTGTCTCTTTTTATAATGCCAGTTTGAGTATCTTGGCTTGGAAGCATAAACTTTTGTTTTCCCTTGTATAAAAGCTTTTATTGATATGTCTGGTGTTTCAGCTCTTGACAAAAAAAAAAATCCCCAAATTGGATTTGTTTTTTTAGGTCATGCACGCCAGCAGTTTATAAGATAATATGGTGCTGTCCTTGTTGCGCAGACTTCCAGCTGACACACTTTTGCATGCATCTCACACATTTTTAGATCAAAGCAGTCCAACCCCACTTTGTGAGCAGTCCCTCTTGTTTCATATTTCTTCCCTTGTCACGCTGATGCTTTCAGCGGAGCAAGCCGTTTATGAGGTTGGAAAAGGGGTCAGTCTCGTATTTGAGGTTGTGCGGGGCGGGGAATGTCAACAAACTTCAGCTCCCCACTATCTTGGCTGTAAATCACCGGATAATAGCGCGGAGAAACATGCAGGACCACATCCAGTGGCTGGAGGTGTTGGCGCAGCTGGAAAGGAAATGGATAAAGGCTGCTGGAGAAGCTCACCTTTAAGCTGTAAAACTCTTTTCCAAACACCTCTCTTGTTGTGTTTCACTTCTTTTAGCCATTTGGTGACAGTCTTTACACAGAGTGAATTACAACAACTTTTAACTGCTTGATTACCAGCATGCCAGAGCGCCACAATGACAATGCTATGGCAATATTCACATGACAACTGAAAGAACATGGAATAGAGAACTACTCAGATGAAATATGTCTTCCCCTTTATCTCTTTTTATCTCTCAATTTGCACCCAACAGCAAGCAGAATTGTTTTGAAGCTGCAGTGTAAAAGCAAACTAAATGAAGTGATGCAACTGACTTCTGAGCAAGAATTATCTGCAGGACCAATAATGAGTTGATGCAACAGCTGCACCTAAGGGTGTGTGGCAGTCGAGGTGGCAGACCCTTCCCTCGAGTGCTTCTGTTTACCGTACCTTTGTCTGTATTGTATGTGAAGCGGCCATTTGTCTGCCTCTGTAAAGGGCTACTGTTTGCCTGCCTCTCTGAAAACGATGTGTTGACAGCCGCTGTAAAATACCCCCGTAGCCTTTGCACAGTCTCCACGAGTCAGCAGAACCTTCTAGTGTTACAGTACAGTAGTAAATGTGAGTCCCTGTTCTGCAATTACTTCAATGCCGGGCCAGTCAGGGTGTGAAATACAGAACAATGGATGAAACGTGTGACTTACATATAGTATGTGGGTTGCCTTTTTTTTTTACCACGGAACATGTCCAGGCTGCTACATTAGCATTTTGTTTTAGATCTGCATTTTGTTGTTGCTTATCATGTCATTGATGTATAACTTAGCTGATAAATGCTTTTGAAAGTTGAGCTAGATTTTAATCTGATCTGAAATGTCGCTTTTTCTCTCTTTTGGCTTCGTGGAAATGTTCGCTGGAGGAGGAATTATTATGTTTTTGATAGCAGAGATACTTAAACTCCTTCATTTGGGGCTGCAACTCACCCCCCCCAAACCAGAAGGGGTGATCCATCATTTTCTGGCAGAGAACTGTGGCCTTAAAGGTCCTGCAGCCACTTCACACTCGGCTGTAAACTACCTCAGTGTGTGCTGAAGGTCACGGACTGATGAAGCAAACAGAACCAAATCATCTGCAAATAGCAGAGATGTGACTTTCAGGTTCCAAAACCACTCTTGCTGCTCCTTAAAGTCCTGACAATGAATATCACACCAATAGCTGAGGCAAAGTTCAACCCTCACAGACAGTCATGAGTTCAGGGTAATGTCTGCAAGAATGAGGTCACGGACACAAGTTGCTAAAATGAGTTTACTCTGCACATTGGCTGGGCTCAGCCTTAGAGATAGGGTGATGAGCTCAGACATCCGGAGGGAGTTCGGAGTAGAGTTGGTGCTCCTCCGCGTATGGAGGAGGTAGTTCATGCACCTGATTAGGATGCCTCCAGGGTGTCTGGGTGAGGTTTCCGGGTACATCCAACTGGGAGGAGATGGTGGGATAAAATTAGACCTCACCGGAAGGATTACATATCTCATCTGGCCTTGGAATGCCATGAAATCCCCAGGAGGAGCTAGAAAACACTGCTAGGGAGAAAAACATAAGCAAAAGAAAATGAATGGATGAGTGGAATATGAGTGACAACTTTGGGGGTTTGTGGAGCCATTCAGCATGGAGACCACCACTGAGTTCAGATCAAGGCTTGAATGTGCTTCTATATATGTCAAAAACAAACATACAACAAAGTTCA
Source organism: Chromis chromis (assembly GCA_900302755.1). Lineage (NCBI taxonomy): Eukaryota > Metazoa > Chordata > Actinopteri > Pomacentridae > Chromis > Chromis chromis. Next base: position 19,917 of record OMNN01098528.1, read on the forward strand.
GAGATGTATGAATGGCCTTTTTTCCTTAATTGGATTGATTTGAGATAAGCTCTTTACCCGAGTTCTGTTTCCAACCTGTCTCCTGACACCAAGTTGAATTAATTAGTCAGCTTCTTAGACATGCACGGACGCACAGCTCATCATTTAGTTTTGGAAAGTATGTGCATCAGCTCCTCTTCCACCCTCCGCAAACTGTAAATGCCAAGACAAAGGCGTCAGTATGCTTCAAAAGAAGTACTTATTAGATCATCAAACACTGTCTAAAACCTCCTCCTGCCACATAGCGCCGTTTCAGTGTCAGTGCTGAATAGCAGTGTGGGATGAGGTAGCACTGAGTTCCACAACTTTTAGTGACTCCAAATGCAACTGAGCAGGTGTGTGGAAGTGAAATCTAACTCTATATTTTTTGTCACTTTTTTGTGCAACAGCATGATTGCTTTTGTGGAGAGACGTTCCCACTTGCACCGATCATTTCATCTAGCCTCTGTCTGTGATAGCAGGCTCTTCTCGTTGCCTTTAAGTGTGGCGTCTTGGCAGCGATTCAAACATTTTTTGCCTTTAGACATGGTTTGGCGTCACATCTTCTGAACTCTCAGCCTGCATTTTTGAACAGATCTTGCAGAGATGTGTGCACTTATCTTGCAGAAGTGTACGTCCCAGAAAAACAAGTCTTGTTGATGTTGTCCAAAAGGCACCTCAGAAAACACAGGTAAAACTCCTAAATCATGAGGTAATTGTAGTCCAGGTTGAAAGGTGCTTTACTTAAGCTCAATTATGTGTCAGACACAAGCTAGGCAACCATCAGTGGGAAAACTTAAGCAAACACAAGATTACTACCTGTTGGAATGTGAGCGTGTGGCGGGGAATGCTATTTGATAAGCCTGATTTCAAAACAAGCGTGTTTTCTTTCTCTTTTTTGGGGGGGTTTGGGAGAAGCAATCTGTCCCTCATATCTTCCAAGCTCATATCTGTTAAGGTCCAGCAACATCATCTCTCTTTTATGATTTGGGCATAAAAGATTCAAAGTAGTGTGAGTGTGTGTGCACATCTCTGCATATCTTCGCCAGTGTGTTTGTACATGTGTGCTCATCCATGTGTTGAAGAGTGCCCCTCGTGTGATCATGTCTAGCTCGTTCTTCATGAGCTGTGCTGGTGAGTAAGTCCTCCCGACAGACAAACAGACAGGCAAGCAGGCAAGCAGGCAGGCGGGTGCTGCGGCCATTTTTAAAGCACATCTGCTCATCCGCAATGTTTCGTTTCGTCTGGACAGGAATGCGTCTGTGGCTTGGAAACAATTGAGGTCAGGCCCTGCTCGGAGAATAAGAAAACATTTAGAGAGACAGACAGTCAGGCAGGGGTAATCCACGCTTGGCGAGCGCATTCCTTGGAGCTCAGGAGGAGTCTCGGAGGATTCCTCATGTCTGATTTTTTTTGCTGCTTCAGAAGTTTGGAGATGCAGCGCACGCATTCGATCCCATCTTGGCCTACTAAGCGATCCCTTTAAATCATCGCTCAGTTTTTGCAGATAATTCTCCAAAGTTGTTTACATGTGCAAAGACAAATGTAATTCACGCTGTGCAGATTGCGTCCATCAATCATGATTATGTCAATCTTTACTGTTAACAGTGCTTTTAAGTCGTGCCAGTATAATGAAGCTAGCAACCGCTAAAACTCCTCCAAAGTACTGAGGGCGAGATGTTATCACGAAGAGAAAGCGTAAACAACTCCAACATGTTGTTGACTTAGGATAGATCTCGCTAATCGAACATCACCTCAACCCGTTTAACTGCATTGCTCGGTGGAACACACGTGTCCAAACAAATACGCTTCTCCTGAAATTAAAAGTAATTGTGAGTAAGAGTTAAGTTATGTGTGGGTGTTCAGATGAACCACAATGTTTGTCACGCACACTGGTGTCCAAATCCACAGAAGAAAGTAGCTTCTTCTCTGAAATCGTTACATCATACACAGCCTTATTGTATATTTGGATGACATGCATGTAAATGTGATTAGACATACGTTTGACATCATGGGAGAAAAACATTTCTGTGACTAGAATGTGAAGCATGTTCTTTGAAGTGTAGAGAAGAATATGTTCCTGATTAGTATGTCCCTTTTCCTAAAGTAAAGACATTATTAGGCCACATGGCAGCCTGGAAAGGCGTGTGTTCTTTGTGTGCTCGCAGCAGATCCTCATCACATTTCACCTCGTCAATAATTGATGGTCTGCCGTGGTGAGGTAAGGCTCATTGTGCCTGGCTGGGTGGTTGGGTGTGTGAGGTGCTGACATGTGGCTCCTGTTTTTCCGCTGCCCCACGCTGCAGACGGGGTCCGCGGAGGGAGACGGGGGGGTCAGGAACCAGCTGTGGGTGAGGCGGTGGGAACAGGCGCAGGTCAGGCCGCTGGTCGGCGTCCGCAGTGGCGCTTCGGGGTGATTGATTGGACCTGCCTAATGCATTGGGACCAATTGAACGGTCACAGATGTGCGGGCCCCACCCCTTCAAAATGCCAGATGAAAGTGTTTACATCAAGGGCTGAGGCTGATTTTGATGCCATCTCGGTATTTGGTGTTTGAATACAGGCTTTGATGATCCGTTGCGTTTGTGAAAATAGGGGTTACTGATTAGACATGGGTTGAAAACATGAAAACATACAGGAATCATCTCATAATGCGAGAAATTAATGTTGTCCAAGGTGTAAAAATGCATTTTTAGAGCACATATTATCTTGACACTCTGTTTTCCTGCCAGCCTGGGTTGGATGTTATAACTTATCAAACGCCTCGGTAAGCTCATTGTCCCCACGCTGGGCTGGGGTTGAAATTTTGGATCGGTGCAGAAGGTTACATAACGCAGCTGCAGGAGGATTAAGGATGGGAATGACCGGTCCGGAGCCGGGACCAAACTGTAGCCAGGATCCCTCTGAACGGGATGTGGGCCATGGGGATTGCGTGCGTTTCAGAGCTCTTAACTCAGCAGGAGTGCAGATGCTAATACATAAATGCATGGCAGCTCCGCTCTCATCCAAACATTTATGCATCCCCCCCGGCCACTCTGTGTACAGTTGTGGCTCGGAACGATTGAAATGTTTAGCTGCCTGCAAGCCTCAGTGACAATACTGGAGAGATGGTTTATATTTATGCATCTTTTATGCATCAAGATGTGTGTGTTTGTGTCAGTCTGAGTAGAAAAGGCGGTGTTTAATCTGTTAACATCATTCTATACAGAAGGGGGGGATTATATACGCTTAATGATAAGATGGTGTACAGTAATGCAAGGGATAGAGGAAACCAAAACGCAAGAGACAGCACTTTTTTCTCTTTCATTATGTGCTTAACAGCAAACAATGTACAATGGATTAAAGCACCTGTATGGAAGAAGCCGTGATAGCAGTGATGAAAACAGAGTTAAACGTCTGCCTCCCACAATGAGGTTCAAAGCACATGGGTCCGACGTGTCAGCTCAAGTTGGGCAAATGCTCCCGCCGTGATTGATCCTCCCTCAGCCCTGACAGGTCGTGTCTTTGCATGAATCCGCAAAAGGAGCTGGCACGTTGTCTCAACGTGAGGAGGAGCGAGGAGGGTTTACACAGTGTCTGAACGTGAAGAGGAAACAGGGTCGGTCTGCTGTGAATGCGACGAAGGCGGGTGTTGTGATCGCTCTGTTCTGCGCTTGTCTGCCTTATCTCAAAGAGAGCAAAGTAGAGCGTTTTAAGCATTGTGAAAAGAAGGGAAATGATCTCTGAGGTGTGCAAAGTGTGTGTGGGTGGACAGCAGATGGTGCGTATGAGGAGGCAGGTGTACAAACTTGTTCGGGGCTCATGCATACCATCACTGATGCAACATACAGTAAACCAAAAGTTGTATCTTTAAATTTAAGGCTCAATCAGTACATTTAACCTGTAATTACAGCTATTCAATGAACCTCTAACCCCTGTTTTTACATTTAGATCACTATTTGTGATCTTTTTAGCTTTAAAACAATACCTTTTGGACACATTTCCGACGTGTTCAGAGGATTTGTTTGTCTGCAGATGCCCTCATGACCAAGGTCTTTAGCCATCTACCCCCTGCTGCATTTTGATGCACAAAAACAACACAATGAACTTGACTGTGGTTGTTGCATTTAGGGTTGTCAGCTGGTTTTCGGCTTGCTGCAGTGAAGCACGGCGGGATTCCCCTCCTTTGGCGAGGCCTCCCGAGCTATCAGGTGATTCCAGGTCACTGGGAACTGCTGGAGGTCCACGTCCGCGCTGCTCACGATTGGCTGCCGGAGCTTACTCAGCCAGGCTTTTCTAATGGGGCTCAAAGAGGAAGAAAAACAGGCGAGGGAGTGTATACATGGTCAGCTGTCAGCCTGGGCTTTCATCACATGCTCGGATGTACAGCGCAAATGCATCAAGTGTGAAATATACACAGTGTGCGCCACATGTAGAGCATTGAGTACATATGCTTAATTTTTCAGAACTGTCTGCCATAGTGGAAATGTTTAGTCCTCTTTTAACCTTCTGAACCCTAAAACCCACCGTCAGTTTTTAAAGGCACGTTTGTCTTTAAAGAAAATCACTAAAAATAGACTATTTACTACATCTAGGAACTGTTAAAACAGAATGTATTGCTGAATTTTCAACTTTCTGACGGTTGTTGAGCTACTCATCTGTGACAGTGACCAAAGTGAAGGTTAATATTTGATCAAAATCACTTTATTCTTTGTGCTTCATTTAGAAATTAGCCAAAAATTAAGCAATGACCCAGCTGTGATACAGTTAACGTGACTAAAATTCAGGGACGTTTCATCTGAACTGGGCTGAACTGCAGGCTGTGTACACAATCACAGAAATTCAACTTTGGTTTTTCATTCTTTATGCCATCCTAACTTTGTTATATTGCACAAAAACATGTTTGAGTTCCCTCTACTTCCTGTCATGATTGTGCTGTTTCCAGAGAGATGCGGGACTTTATACTGCAGTGAAAAATTAACCCACACTGAGGAAAAGTGTGACAGAAGCAAAGGGTTCAGAGGGTTAAAGGACAATTCAGAATCATAAGCTATAATTCCTTTTATTGCCAAGTAGGTTTTCACATACAAAAAGTCAGACAAGCACTCTGACAGGTTGGAAACAAACACCAGATTTGCCAAACTCTTTGGAACAAAAGGATTGTATAGTTTTATTATAGTTGGCTAAACCTTTGGCTGATCATCTGTCATGCTTCTTGCCCTGTGAAACTTTGTTATCATAACCATTTGAAACAATGATACCTACAAAAATATGACCCAAGTTATAATCAACTAGAATTATCCTTTAAAATGAGGCATTCAGGGACTGTGTGCCTGTTTTCTGACCCTTTTGGATGACAATTACGAGAGCCTGTGTGTTTTAGGGGGAAATGAAAACAGTGTAAGACCCACCGCGCTATTAGAACATGACTCCACAGCCTTCTACGCGAGATGACTTGAGATAAACTAGCAGCCTTCAGGTTGGACTAGTTTGAGGCCAGTTTACACAGCTGGTAAAAGTTTACGAAGTGAGCGACTCTCAAAATGCTTCGCGTTGAAATCGGAATATGTAAACACACGCATAAACATATTCAGAATGCAGCAGATTGCATTCATGTGTGCAAGAAAGCCGTTCAGATATGATGCAGCTCCGCGCCAACTGGACGCAAATGTCGCCAGTGAGCATTTTGCACTAGAATACTGTTTTGACTACTGCTTGTGCCAATTACTATAATTATGTTTAACACAGAATGTCAAATTGCTCTATATTTGGCGATGATTTTCTCGGGGCGCAGTTGGCTCATGCTCCGTTGCTCCTGGAACATGCCTGTGCATAAGTGGCCTGAAACTTAACCCCTTACAGGGCTGACGCTCAGCCATAACACAGACTGGAGGAATGCCAGGCAGGTCCCGTTTAACAAAACAATATCTGCAGTGAGAAGTTCCAGAGACCTTTTCTTTTTTCCTTTTTTCTTTTTCTCAAGGTGGTGTAATGGTGTACAGTATGTGGTAATAGGAAGAGGGACATTGTGCAACTATAACACGAGTGTGTTAGTCAGTCTCAGGTGGGGAGGATACACTTTTATGAATGGTGTCATATGCACATAAGCGACACCTCATTTATGAACTTCTCAGAATGCACACCAGTATGTTCACACACCCAAACACACACGCCTCCGCCAGGGCGCCTTGCCTGACGTGGATTCGTCACCAACGCGCTGTGTGTTTCACAATGCCAGGCTTTGCTTTAATCAGCCTGGTGCCATTGGAGGGAACGCAGCAGTGGGAAATGACTTTTGTAGCTCAGACGGTCGATTCACCCGTCAGCCATACATCCCCAGCTGTCTCTTAATCACCAGGGGGGTTTTTCCCGACAGGTAAGCCGCTCAGAAAAAACAATGATGTCTTGTCAAAGGCGGCTAGGAGATGTTAGTCATGTGTTATTTTGGGGGGGTTCGGGTGTCTGCACCGCTGAAGAAATGTGAAAAATGTGCAGGTGATTGTGATTACTTGTGGCTGTCTGCTGTATAGACGTCTTTATTAAGTCCCTCGGCCCCATATTAGGCGGTTTTCAGTCGTGAAGACAAAAAAGTCAAGACAATACTTTAAAAGAAACCTGCTTTCATTTCCTCCTCTGTCTACTTTTTTTGTGATGGATATTTGTATTTTTTGGGAAAAACCCTCCCGTGGCGTTGTTGGCAGGCATCAAGTCATGTGCCTCTCATGTCAATACACAGTTGTGATATTTTTAGAGCATTGTATTTACAGTGTTTGACAAAAGAATCAATGGCTTTGGGTTTTGAATAGATTCAAACACGCTGCCAGAGGAGGCATTTTGATCCTCGCCGCATTTGTTGTTCTCCCAGAAATATGGATAAAAACACTTGTAGATGGATAAGCTCCCAGCAAACACATGCAGTCTGGGTCGTCCTGGAGCGCTGTTTCAGTTTGTTGTGATGCCTCAGGAGGGACTATAAAACAAGGTTCTTTATTATCCGTGCTAGTGTGCCAAGATTTATCCCATTAAAGTCTGGAATGCCCTCACGTGGGAAAACGGATTGGACGTGCACAGTCAATTTCTTTGTTCGGCCTGTGTGCGTGTTTGTGTGCGACGGGAGTTTGTTATGAGTGTGTGTCTGCGTGGAAGGATGCCCTGCTTTTTGTTTCCTCTGAGCTATTTTCGTCTGGACAGAACTGCGAGCTCTGTTTCGCGCGGTTCGCGGACGACCTCGTCTCCTCTGTGTGTGATTTGCTGGCAGGCCTGTTAGGGTTAGAGAGAAAGAAGTGTTCTTATATACTGAGTCCATGTCAGGGTCTTGTGATTAATCTAAAGGTTGGAGAATGAATGAAATCCATGGGGAAAACACTGATTATTGGATGATTTGGTGCAAACGTACACACTTTTTCAGGACTCACACCTGCCTGACATTGACTCCCACTTATTTTCTTCCTCTCCTTTCCTCTTTTGTTTAGGGAAAAGCTGGCTGTGGCTCGCCTGCAGAGGGAAGTCGCACGGAGCAAGAGCGAAGGAACAATGGTAAAGTACAGTGGAACTGCTCGCCCCTGTAATCTGCGCAAAGCCAAAGAAGCCACAGTGCACTCGCTTCAGTCGCACATACCCACACACACACTGTCAACCTCTGCCAAACTGCCGGCCAAAGCCAATTTTAAAGGTCTTAACACTTCATCAAAGAGGACAATTCTGGAGAAATGTGCGCACAAGCTGCTGTTTTTTTTAGCTGGAACACCGAGTAGCATTGAAACATGAATCAAAAACAGTGTTAAATCTAGCGGAATTAACACTAAGATGAAGGAATGCATGAATCCAAGAATCCAAGCACTGTTGTTGCAGATACACATTTGCATGGTCAGGCTTAACCTGTGCTGCAGCTGTCACACTGCATTGCTTTCGTGGTGATGCTATGAACTTGTGAAAGCATGCAAAAGAGTTCAAGAGGAGGAGATCGGCATATGGATGTGGCCATAGGTGCATATCTTCCCCTCTGTTTCCATATTTGTCTGCGTGTACGTACGGTATGCGTGTGCCTAAGGGAGGTCAGAAAGTGAAAAGTTGAACCATGCGATGAAGCGGCGCTCAGCTGATTGCAGCCTCCGAGCAGACGTTGTAACCACAGGCCCAGCTGTTTGACTGCAGCCCAGTGACGCCTCTGATTCTCTTCATGGCAGCAGGCCTAAAGCAACAGCACACAAGGGCTGATACGTTTTCACACTATTGATACCCAGAAGGAGAAATGCTTGTTTTTTTTTCTTCTTCTTCTTGCCTCTTCCCAACAGTTGAGGAGGTCAAAACAGGAGGTCGGATACTGAACAGCACCCCTGAAGCCGGGCAGGGGTTTAGCATATTGCTTAAGGGCACTTCAGCAGATCCTTACAATCACTGAGACCTGAATGTAGTACCAGAAATGTGTGTAACTGTATACCGTGGTTTGAAAGGAGAAATGCGTCGGTTCACAAATGTAGACGCTGTGAATATAGGCTAACAGAGGTGGACATTACTTCCACGGCTTGTTTGACCTCTCTTGAACTGTGACATTAAAGGGAAGTCTTAGTGACAAACATTCCTGTGTGACCGCCAAGTGACTCCTTTGTACTGTCACCCCAATCATGCATGTGTATGTGAAACAACAAGGTTCCGTATTGAAGATTAGATAAAGCCTAGATTCATGGAATGCGTACATCCTCCAATGAATTGTACGTATCACCGCATGACCATGGAGTCATGTGTTCCGCACTGTTTCAGGCTAATTGTGTGAGTTGTATACTACTGCATGTTGGGTTGTAGGATCACAGGGTCCAACAGGGTCACAAAACCCTCTGTAGCAGTCTCTGAGCTTTTTTGAAAACAGCACAACCATGGTTAGAAGTGGAGAGACCTCAGAAAGGCCTCAAGTGCAGTAAAACAAAACTATAATGCAATAAATTCCAAATTAAGGGATTATTTATTTTACAAAAAAAACAAACAAACTTGGAATTAACAAGTGCAACATTTTCTTTTAAATGCTCAAGGTGTTACCACTACTGGAAAAAACAATTTTGACTTTACACACTATCAATATTTTACTACGTCTAAATTTGTTTCCGTTTTTGTCTCCTGTCTGATCCATGTAAACACAGCCTGCAGTTCAGCTGAGTTCAGTCGAAAATGTCCAGAATTTTTGTGACATGACTGTTGGAACTCCGAATTTTTAGTTTTTCACGGAATTTGGTCATTTTTAATTGAGCCATGTAGAATCAAGTAATTTTAATGGACTATCACAATTTTGAATTGATTTGGTTCATGGAATGGAACAATATGTCACAGATGAGTAGTTTAAGGACTGTCGGGAAGTTGAAAATCTACAATTCTTTCTGTTTTCATAGTTTCAGACACTGATAAAGGGTGTAATTTGAGTCATTTCTTAAAGATACCATGCCCTCTAAACACATCGGTGTGTTTTGGAGTTCATGAGCTTAAGGTCACTTTGACCCCGTAGTTTAGTTAATTAGGGAGAAAACAATATTGTGCAGCTTTAGCCTACTACAGATGAACCGAGAAGTAGAACTATGACCTAATCTGGACTGATAGATCATCCATCCATCCATCCATCCAGATCTATGAAGCCCCTGCCTCTTTTTCCACACTCACTGCAGCTTGAGCACACCAGCATATAAATAACGCCATATGAACATGTTAAAGAGCTAGAAAACCTAGTTTTTACTAGAGGCAGTCTTTAATACTGTGGCTTATCAGTGTATAATGGATATACAGTATGACTCATAAGACAATGAGCCCTATAAGTCTAGACTGCAGCTATGACATTAAACACAACAAAAAACTGCAAACAAGAGCGTACCTGCCAAGTATGATGAATGAAGAATTGGCAAAAACAATAACACAACCTTAATAAATCTGTGTTTTAACCTTTGTGATTTTGTAGGAGATCAAATGATACAGCTATTATTACATTATCCTGTGGTTGCCCTACTTTATACTCCAAACACGGTGTACTTGGAGAAGCCGCTCAATAAATGCTCATAAGAGTTTGTTTGAACCGCAAAAGTACCCTCATACGTGTAGCATACAGAATATCCATTTCCACTCAATTTGTGGTAGCACTCAGGTCTCTTTTATTCATTTTCTTCTACCTGTGTGCACATAATATGATTCCACACCTCAAGGCGACACCTCTGCGTGTCAGCACCTCCTCCTGTAACACTAACCCAGCGTCCTCTGACCTCGACGCGGCCCAAGAAAAATACATCATTCTCCACGCTGTGAGACTCGACTGAAGGCCCGGCTCTCAGACTCCACACGAGTGGATGACATGCTAATTATTACTTTAGAGGGGTATGTGAATCCCTGTCTGCGCATGCACGGGGTTGAGAGAGGGATGAGTTATCTATGCCAGACAGGAGGAGGGTGAGGAGAGGGGGGATGGAGGAAGAAAAAGGAAGGAGGGGGGGATATCACTAAGCTCCATTTGAAATTGGGATTATCCTCATTGGACTCCCCTTGCACTCTCCTCTCTCTCTAGCATTCCTGGGAGGCTTCGGAGCTCAGGCACGGTTCCTCAATAGAAATGAAAAAGAGACTGCTGCATCAAGGAGATAATTGTCAAAGTGCTGCCGGTGTGAAGTGGAAACCGCTAACCAGCCACAGCCTGTGCCCAGGCGCAGACCCCTCGCAACCCGACGCCCACTTCCATGCCCACTTGCTTTCCCAACCCCCCATCTTCGCCTGCCAAGCGGCTAACCTAGAGAGACAGATTAAAACAGCACAGACTTTTGAAGTGGCGCTACCCCTCCTCTGTATCTGATGCCTCTGTTTAACAGCCTCTGCTTCCTGCCTTGGTCCTCTCTCTCTCTCTACATTCATTAGTGTCTTCTGTGTAACACGATCACAGAAACAGTGGTGCCACCCATTGCACTCCTGTGCTGCTTGTTTCTGCTGAGTAGCTCCGCGGGGATGTGTAATGCAGCGCCATTACCACTGCATTGTTCAGGAGGAGCATGCATCTTTATGATTGTGCGAGGCGCTACATTGCAATTGTGCGCCTCAGGTCTTGTTACGCAGCCATCAGTGTAAATGAAGCAGCATTACAGTTTACTGAGGAGCCTGTGTTTTAATTGGGTCTCCTGTTGTGAAACACGACGGCTACTGGCGGTGCACAAGTATAACACCGCTGTTATGGATCGTTTGGGAGAATCGCCTGAGCTGAAAAGCAATTTCTGTCACATTTTGACTCACTGTGGGCTCATTTTTCACCGCAACACAAAGTGGAAACAGCACAACCATGGCTAAAGTTAGAGAGAACTCCTAAATAACAAAGGTAATATCCCATAGACCAGGGGAGTCAAACTCATTTTAGTTCAGGGGCCACATACAACCCAATTTAATCTTAAGTGGGCCGGACCAGTAAAATCATAGCATAAAAACCTATAAATAACAACAACTCCAAACTTTTCCCCTTGTTTT
>OMNN01098529.1:0-18679 GCA_900302755.1 Chromis chromis
GTCTCGGCTAAGCTCACAGTCAGCACAGGGTCACCGCAGGGCTGCTGCCTCAGCCCAAAGCTATTCACCCTCTACACACATGACTGTGTGTCCACCCAGGATAACACCATCGTCTTTAAATACGCGGATGACACGACAATCCTGGGACTCATCACGGGTGAGGACGAGGCGAGCTACAGGACACGGACACTATTGTCTACGGAGAGGACAACGACCTAATCCTAAACGTAGACAAAACACGAGAGATCATTGTTGATTTCAGAAGGAAGGCCCCCCCTCTGCAGCCTCTCACCATCAAAGGGACTATAGTGGAGAAGGTGGACAGCCACAAGTTCCTTGGCCTTGAATTAACATCCAACCTGAGCTGGACTGTCCACACTACCGCCCTGGTGAAGAAGGCCCAAAAGCGGCTCTATTTCATCAGGCTGCTCAGGAAGGCCAGGCTAAGCCGTCGCCCACTCACACTGGCCTACAGAGGGTTGGTGGAGAGCATCCTCACCAGTAACATCACTGTCTGGTATGGTAACACCACCCAGGCAGAGAGGAAGGCTCTCCAGAGGGTGGTTAAGACGGCCGAGAGGATCATCAGGGCTGACCTTCCTTCCATGGACAGATTATATACAGAACGATGCAAGAAAAAAGCCAGCAACATTACCAAAGACACACACCACCCAGCTCACTCTCTTCTCAGACACAAACACTCTGTGTACAACCTGAGAAGAAAGAGAGCAGACAGTCTGCTGACACACAGGACACGCTTCCATAACAGCTTCTTCCCTGCCACAGTCAGACTGATGGCAGACACAAAATAAATAACTGGACTCACACAACACAAAACAACTTCTAAAGTATCTATGTGCAATACAACACGATGCTGTGCAATAAAAGCTGCTCATGTTTAGTGTTCAACCGTACAAAGCTCTTCTGTAAAACGTTTTTATTTTATTTTATTTCTTATTTATCTATTTATTTGTCTGCTTATTTAAATGTTGTACATATGTGTATATAAATGTAACACCCCCCCACCCCCCAGCTCTCTTAGCCCTGCACAAAAAATTCCTCTGTACCCGAACTGCGTGTGCGAGTACATATGGCAATAAAAGACTTGAATCTTGAATCTTGAACATGTAATTCTTATCCATGGCTCATCTGAGAGGTATCTGATTAGGCCTAAGTTTATTGTGCAGCACGACAATGACCCCAAACCAACAACCTGACTCATAAAGAGCTACAAGAAGAAAAAGAAGTCCTGCAACATATGGTATGGCATCGACATACCTAAATATCACAGAGTCATTCTGAGTTTACGCACCTTGCAGAGTTGATGCTGTTTTAAAGGCAGAGGGTAGAGGCAACACATACTGATTTGGTTTAGGTTTCTTCTGTTTACTGTGCTTTGTATTAAATTAATGGATAAATAAAAGCTATTCATGGCATTATTTTTGAATGTGTCCTCGCTTTACTTGTGGTGCTTAAAACATTTGTACAGCACTGTAATTTATCATAGTAATAAAAGTCAGACAAGTTCGACGTGCTAGCATCTGGTTTGTGAAGTGTAAAAGGTAAATCAGTATGCAGCCAGAGAGTAAATGTGGACCAGTTTTTGTAAAGAGAACCTTGTTTTCCTTATGGTTTGGACACATACTGTATATTTAAAAAAGACATAGCCCCCAGGTCTGGAAGGTGAAGCCAATGCTGCAGTGCCTTAAACATGCATTCTCACTAATGGCCAGCAGGAGGTGACTCCTCTGGTTGCAAAGTTGTGTAGATGTCTATGAGAAAATAACCCTAATTTTCACTTGATTTGTTACCTCAGTAAACATTTTCTTAATGAGTTTATGGTCTCTTTCACACTACTTTCCAAACTCCTTCAACACAGCCAGATGTTCATTTAGTAAATTATGGTCCCATTTAGACTAAAATAGACAATAAAGCAGGGTATGCTTTATGGTGTGTCTAACTAATCTGAAGTTGTTGTTTTTTTTGTTCCTTCCCACCATCGCCAACTGCTTGCTCATAGGGAATCCAAAGGCAACTTTGGATTGTTAGGTTCTCTGTTCTTTGTTTAAAAAATGTGAAGTGCTATAAGATGACATATGTTGTGAATTGGCGCTATATAAATAAAACTGAATTGAATTGAATTACCGTGTGTTTGACAGGTTGCTACTCTGTCAGTGTGCATAGTGTCCTCAGATTCTCTTGTCAGATCCGTCACATCAGGTTTCGGAGGACCAAAGTGGCGATGACTGTGCCAAACTCGAGACTTCAGGTAGCCCACCAATCAGTGGGTGATGCCTACATCCGTCTTTTATACAGATTATGTATAATGCCTTATATATATTATGCCTTATGATATTCTACAGATGAACTCAACTTTCTCCCACTGTTGGTAAAGGAAGTTGAAATGAATGTCAAAATAACAGAATAATCATTGGTTGAAACTAGTTAAGCCAGTTTTACTGCTCTACACAGCCCCACTCTCTACATCAAACATCAGATCTTTTCCACCTAAATCATAATACAAAGCCTCTAATTGGCATCCAGCTTTGTACCCTAAAACTCCTGACACAACAGGAGCATGGTGGAACACACAGTACACTGTCGTCTGTTAACGTAACAAGCTTGTCTGCATGAGACCGTTAAATTCAAGCTGCTGCGTGATAATTTCTTCTGGGTCTGCTTGGTGCCAGGCCAGCAGGTGAAGACTACTCAACCAGAGCATCCTGCCCCATTATCCAGCGAGGACCTTAACTCTGGTTCCCACATTTTTTTAAATAATTTGGCTCATTTCTCAGACGCACACACACACACACAGGTATGGAGACACAGTTACATTCTCCAGACTTTTTCCTGTTCATTAAGAAACGCAGCTATTAAGTCTCTTTGAATCCTAGTGATTTTTAAGTGCCCTGTGGAAATTCGGGGGAGCTGATGGTGGGCTCCGAAACTGTGTCTCATTAATGTATTTTATTTATTGCATTCCTGTCAAATCACCTGTTCAAAGGAGCAAACAACGTCATCAGCTGGAACTAAACGCTCCGCGCCACTAGAACACGATGCAGCATGTACCGAGCCAAGAGGGAGACAAAAAGTCACTGAACCTCGTAAACGTCATTCAGCGCACTGCTCCGGTGCTGATGCTCTTTAGTGGAGCCGATGCACAAGCATCCCTCACAGCGGGACAATGTGCCGAAGGATAATAAGCTCAATAAAAGTACATCTGCCTTTCATAGTGTTGTACTGCACCAGGACGCAGTGTCCTGTTGTTTTTAAGGTTTCACTCCTCTTGACAAAAGAAGAGATTTAAAAACAAAAAAGATTTAAAAACAAAAGTTAAGGGGAATGTTGCTCAAGGTTTATTAAAGCAAAAATATTAACTTAATTTGTAATGTTCCTCAACAGCCCTGTCAGTAAGTTTCTGAAAACTTTTCTTAAAGATTAATTCATATTGATTGATTGCCGTGACTGCTTATATGGGTACTAGTGACATCATATCAATTTCATGTTATAACAGTAATCCTGAACATTTGAGTGTGTCAAAGAAGTCACAGTGTCCTGCAGTGTTACTGCAGTCTGTTCAGGGTAATTACTTTTTATAGACCCCTCTTGCTTAGAGACTGGTGTTGAAAAGTGAAGATTTG
Source organism: Chromis chromis (assembly GCA_900302755.1). Classification (NCBI taxonomy): domain Eukaryota; kingdom Metazoa; phylum Chordata; class Actinopteri; family Pomacentridae; genus Chromis; species Chromis chromis. The sequence continues at coordinate 3,642 of OMNN01098529.1, forward strand.
GCCCCTGCTGTGGAGGATTTACTTCCTGTTTGTGTGTGTGTGTGTGTGTGTGTGTGTGTGTGTGTGTGTGTGTGTGTGTGTGTGTGTGCGCGCGCGTGCGTACGTACGTGCTATTTTGCCAAAAAGACACTCCTCCGTCTCATGTCTGTTGCCGCTCGCACTGCCGATTTCAATATGGGTCTCTGCAGAAGAAAAGAAGAAAATGTCAAACACTGTAATTTGACAACTAATTTTTACAATCACGCCTGTTTACACTTATTGAATTAGCTCTGGCCAGACACACTGTCTTGACACAGAAGAGAATCATTTCACTGAATTATTTTTGGATAAACGTTTCATTTAGCCGAGACCAATAACCATCAGCATGCGATGCTCCACACGAGTGGGGCGAGGCTAAAAATGGTGCAGGGAAGCCAAAAATGAAACTCCTGGATTTAACTCATGTAAGAATGAATAAGAACAAAAATAAATGTTTAAAAAACCCTGGAGTGAACGTCCACGGCTGCCAAGGTGCCACTTGATGGCTGAAAAGCTGCACGCCCGATAATTTCAGTACGAATCTATGACCAGTCACGCAGCTGAGTTTAAACAGTTACTAAATGTGTTCACTTTGTTCACTGGGGTATAAGGGTTAATATAAATATCTGAGCACAAAGGCCCTCTCAGAGTATTTTAAACAAGCTCTGTTATTTGATTATATAGCTGCAGAAAAGATTATATAATTACACAACAGAAACAAGAAATAACTTTTTGCTCAGCTACTGTATATTTGTACTCCACAGTGGCAATCCAGATGACACCACATATGAGGCTCCCAGAGCTGGAACAATATTGTTGGGTTTTCCTGATTTTTGCAATGAAAAAACATTTTCGTTCTCAGAAACTAATTCTCTCCACGAAAAAAAAACACTGAACAAGTACATTTGGCAAGCATCTATTTATATGTTTTGCATTAAGCCCACTGCGGAAACTAACAATATTGGCTTCCCCAATTTCGCAAATTACATGGCAGAAAGTACGAGGTCTTAAATCTAAATTTGGTTGTTTTTGGCTTAGGTGAACATGTTTTGGCAGAACAAATTGTAATAGTTTTGTATGATGAATACAGTTTTTCAGGACACGGTGCCTTGGGAACAGAGACGAGCAAAGGAAGCTCGCACTGTGTGGGCAGCGCAGGGCCGACCTCAGGATGGAAAGGACAAAAGGTCTGAATATGCTCTTACTTGGACCAGTCAAACCAGCGTATGAAGCTTTTCAGTGCATATGAGCAGCTATATATTGACAGTGAAGTTAAATAACCAGTATTTCAGTTGTGAGATGTTGTCCTGACACAGTGTAAGTTTTATCTGTGCTATCGATGATGATGTAGTTTCCAATGTAGTTCAGCACTTTAATAACCTTCATCAGCAAAAGGAACTGAACTGCAGGGGTAATGATAATGTAGACCACACTGACGTAAACAAATTAATTTGAAAACAGCCTGTGAAAAACATCAGTTTTAATGTGATGCTATAAAGAAGATGCAAACTTGGCCAACTCAAATGTTTCCAACTCTACTTTTCAGAACAGCCAGCCTGGAGCTTGCCAAGGACACCAGACTTCAGTCTTTCTCACAGGTGGTTAAAAGGTCTTACAGCTTGTCAGGCCACTAAACGCTGCTGATGCCTGTAAAGTGATCATGCATAAAAGTATGAACATGGCTTCCTTCAGAATCAGAAAATCTGGGCAGACAAAGCTGGATTTTCTGGGATGCTTGCACAGTCTTTTGCCTTCTTAAGGTGTTGTGGGCATGATCAGTGAAAAAGTGGTGAAAGATGACACGATCCTGCCAGAGGAGCTGGAGCAGGGTACTGGATGTTACATAGCATTGTTTATGAGCCACAGTGTGATGTTTTGTTCCTCTTTTTCAAGGAAGCATCATTACTGCTGAGTTATGTCACATTAAGACCCCGTCCTGCCCTTTGACCAAGTTCTAAATGGTCTTTATTTAGCCGTCACTATAAAAACCTCTGCGTATCTGTTCCTGTCCGCGGTAGAACAGTGCTGCCTCTCACGTCCGTGGTCTCCGGTGGCCTGTAAGTTGCACCTGACCAGTCCACCCACCTGCCATGACCCTGTGTGTCTCCAGCCTGTCCCCTGATTGGAGCAGCCCACCCTCCGCGCCTGCCTCGGCTCCGCATGCGAACAAGTCCGGATCTCGCCCGGGAGGAAGTGGAATGTTTTTACTGGGAAGTTTGGGATTAGACAACCACTGCAGGATTTTCATTCCATTTTCAGTAGCTGCACTCCAAAGGAAGCCCCGATTTTTTTTTTCTTACATAAGTAAGCCATCACCAGTGTGGATTAATGAGCTTTAGCCCATGCAGAGAAAGCAAACGAGACTCCGTCCAAAAATTGCAGTACAGTATGTCCGTGACTGAACGGCAGCAGGGTTTGGGAAAGAAGACTCTCTTCTCTCGCTGTTGAGTGATTAACTGCCGCAAAACCATTTTGTAGTGGATTTCAGTATTTATCTTTTCACTGCTTGGAAGCTGTTATTAATCAGTGCAATCTGATCTCCCGGTGTTTGCCTATTTTAGTCTGTATTTCTTTTCTGTTACAGATTTGGCTTGTCACTCAACCTGTGGCAAAGCTCCCGTCTATGTTGGTGTTGAATACGGAGGTGTGAACATCCCAGTGCAGATGTTATCTCCAGTTCCTGAGGTTACTGGTATTATCTTCGAACACCTACTGTGTAATCTACCCCTGAGTTTATTCACGGCACCCTTATCATGCAGCGTGTCTCTGTATGCATCACGGAATACATGTGGATGTGTGACAGGGAGAGATGGACATTTCTTTTCCATGCAGGAGACCCCCGGGAAACTTCCTGTATTTTTGTAACCCGGATGAGAAGCTGTTGATAACATGAGCGTGTGGGCGCCAGCAGGGAAGGTGACATTAGCGACAACTCAGAGGAAGAGGAAGTCAATCAGCAGAACGCGAGAGAGGAGGACAATAGTGTGGCATGAGAGGAAAGCCAAGTGGGGAAAGTGGGAGTAAACACACACGCACACACACACACACAGGGTATCTGTGTTTGCAGGCCAGAGGAGAGTGCGATGCTGCGTCTGCACGTGCATGCATGTGCGCTCATTTGGGCATGGCGTGTGTCTGCTCATTTAAGGCCATTTGCATGTGTGTGTGCGCGTCTGTGTGCGCTCACGTGTGGGAGTGAGTGTGTGGGATCACACAGTTGTCTGTTTCGCACCTGGCCGGGCCAGTAGTGAGTCAGCAGTGGTGAGAGGTTGAGCTGTATTCCCCGTCACACAGCTCAAAGTTGTGTTAACCTTTTAAGACAAAAGGCTGTGACGTGTGTGGGCTTCTGCTAATCCGGTGAGGAAAACCATCTGAATGTCATCTATTCTTCTAGCAGCCATCAGAATCAGATTTAAAATGTGAGGTTGAGGTCTGTCAGTAAAACATTCAGCAAGTCCAATTGAATTGTAAGGGAATTTTGGTCACTGCGAGACTCCCTGCAGAGGGTTGCTCGAATGAGACTCAACCTCTGGGTAGTCATTTTACTGGTAATTATCAGATAGACTGCAGTTTGATTATTTACTGGATATAATGCTGAGAAAAAAAACACAAAATAACTTCACAATATTCCAAAATGATTATAAGTGAGACTCATATTGATCTGTACTTTTTCACTATCCTGGTTTTAGCTTGTCTTTAACTTCTCTTTCCATTATTTTCCAAAAGTCACAGTGTCTTCACAGATTTTGAAATATCCATTGCACTTGAATTCACTGTCTGGCCAACAGCCACTGTAAAGCAAAAAGACAATGAAAGCATTAAGCAGATCACCGGGGTTACAGTTTTCGCTGGCATGTTTCCTTTTTTCATTAACCTTGTCAAAGCATATTTCACAGTAATGCCTTTTGACGTTCTGTTGCATTTATTTTAAACGTGAGTGAAACAGGGACACGTCAATAAGCTGGCTGAGCTCGAGGTCACTGCAGTGCCAGTGTTTTGCACTGTAGGACAGTATTTGAACCCTGAGCACAAAAACAGGATGGAATTCCACGAAATTTTGTACAGAAATTGATGGTCCCTTGATAGTATATCCTAATGACTTTGTTGATCCTCTGATTTTTCCTCTTGCTCCACCAGCAGGCTCATATTTGTGGTTTTGATTGAAATTTCTGTTGGACTTTGCCTCAAATGTTCATCTAGCTCCACCTGCAAACATTCTCATCAGCTTCATCTGCTCTTTGTGTTTAGTACAAATTAGCAAATGCTAGCATGCTAACAAGCCACATTGAGATAGTTGCAAACGGCACCCTTCATGGTATGAAAAATGAAGGCAATGTGCAAAGTGAAAAAACTTGCAGTTCCTCGAATGGCCACTTGAGGCCATCTCCAAAAGTGAGTCATTCCTATAAACCCCCATGTTAAACCGACCAACTTTATAGCAGATATAAACATGTTTACAGCCTGGTACAAAAAGTAGTTTGATCCCCATAGCTAATTTTCTCATTTATGAAAACTGCACATGTGAATATTTACGTAACTTTTAAATTGCATTGAGGCTTAAAGTTATGCATAATTCAGGGTCAAGTGGTTGTACCTGACAGGTGGGTCACTAAGTGGTCGAACTCAGCTCCACTGCTGATCCACCTCTCTGCTTTTTTTTTTTTGATTAGCCAGGAGTTAGATCGAGAAACCAATGGATGACGTCACGGAGGGTTCATCCATCCTTATATACAGTCAACGGATAGCAGATATGGTTAACATTACACCTGCTAAACATCAATATGGTCATTAGGGTTTAGCTTTTTATCTCAAAACACCTTTGTACTTTGGCCTCTTCGTCTTGTTTGAGGATGTTACATTTGTGTCGAGCTAAACTTCTCAATTCCTCTCTGAAAACGTCACTGGTGACTCATCGAAAATGGTACAACATAATCATTTGAACAAACACATTTAGACAGTCTCTCTGCCAAACACACAATCTCCCCAGCCTGTGAGGATGGAACACAATTATCTATTTGATGCAAAGCTGAGATGATCTCTGTGCCCTAAAATACAGCGTCGAGCAACATTTACATCAGCGAGGGCAAAAGTTTCTCCCTGGAAGAATAAAAGCTGCAATGTGACGTGCGCTTTCCTGTCAAGTCAGTGACGTCATCGGGGCTGGATCACCAACACTGGCAACAACAGTAATTCTACACCTGAAAAGCAGCCTTTCAAGCTGGCTGTGAACATGACAGCTTCTTTTTTTTCTCCTTTTTTCATGTGGGCATGCCGTTTCAGTTTAGTCAGTGGGGAGGAAGTGATAAAGTTGTTGTAAGATGACTACATCAAAAGCCTTTAACCTGCTCTGACAGACCTCACAAGTGATGTACAAAGACGAACTGGGGTTTAAAAAGTGATGTGGAAGACGTGGCAGGGGAAACGTGGGCTTGATGTCTTGTTTAATTGTGACTAGTGGACGGAGAAGTGAGTTTGAAAAGCCACAACAGAGTGAATTCCAGCAACATTTGTTAGTGTTTAGTGAGACCTCTATGGAAACCTTCCATAATATACAGTATAGGAAAGATGATTCACCGGTGTGGAGGTGATCACAGGATTTGTAGAGTCTATGGAGCGCTACAGGTGAAGAAACCCCTTATGCCTGGTGTAAAACTGTCACGTCTTTCTTTCAGTTCTTTTACTCAGACAGCGTACGAAAGGGAGAATTGGAGTGCTGATTTCTACCCTCAAACTGAATACATGCACTGTGTATGTATTTATAGAATGAGAGACAAGACATATAGAGGCAACAGCTTTTTATTAGGACACATACCCTGCTGACCTCTTCTACTGTCAGTTTCCCTAAGAGACCAACCAGCAATTTTTAAATACAAAACAAAACATTACTTGAAGTGAAATTAATTGGCAACAATTTTGATGATTGGTTGGTATGGTCAGTCAGTTTCCATGATGGTAAACCAAACTTATTTTGATTTTTGTTTAGACAATATAATTAATTAGAATATTAAGCGTAGAGAGATAATGATGGGTATTTTTCACTATCACACTTTCTCCATTGTATAAACAAAAAAAAATCAATCAGTTATTCAAGAAAATATTAGCCAGGCTTATTAATAATTAAAATAACTACTACTAGTTACTTAACACAGAGAAAATGTAAGTAGTTTGATGAAACACATGAGCTCAATATAAAATACATACAGTTAAACAAGTTGGACAACCTGACACAGCTGATATTCTCCTTTAGTTTCTCACAAATTCAATCAGCTTGTGTGGATATATAGGTATGCTATAGGGCTTAAAGCTTTGTCCATCTTGTAATACAGAGCTCAGACATAACATAATTAAACTGAAGGTGTGTCCCATCAGAAAATGATGAAGCTGTGTCTGACCTATGGGTGTGTGGACATAGATGTTTGACAAAGATAGTGTCAAGATCAAGTCAAGATGAGTGGAAAGTGGGAGAAACACCCAGTCACCTACTGTACTGCACATGCAGCACATAATTCCCAGCTACACCCGTCATGTGCACGCCAAAGACAATCAGTCCCTCCCTGCTGCCATCGAGGCTGCTCACTCGCAGGGTGAGAAAAGGTCCTGGCTTTGCTTGGCTTGAGGTAAGCAGCAGCATCATAAATTCAATTTTGAAATAACAAAATCCAGGATATCCTGTGGTTAACCACCAAAGCACAGATATCCGATTGTCTAACCAAAAGGACAACTCTCATCTGTATTCCTGTCGGCTCTGATAGATGGAATATGGATGCTTGAGTAGATTTCATGAAAACAAGAGTGACTCCAGATGCCCTTTGCCGTGAGGAAACTGTTGTATTTTGCTTGCTGAGTTAATTCTTGATAGCAATCGTTGGCAAGTTCATACTTAACTACAACAAGACATTTCTAGTTCATTCCCTAGGAATATTTAAACCAAAATATTCTAATAACAACTGACACCTTACACATTTGTATAATGTGATACATCTCACAACACTGTTAATACAATACAAATGATTCATAAAGCGGGTGTGTGCATGTCCTACACTGAAACCTATGAGGTGAAACTTCAGTGTCCGTGCAGGCCCAGCCCCAACTACACAATGAAGACATCCTTAGAGATGGTCTGTGTTTACTGCTGGGTTGTCAGGGAGTCCTCTGCATACATGGCAATAAGGAAAGGGATTATTTGTTTTGGCTGTGGAAAAAGGCTCCAATCAGATCACAGAGATCTGAACACACTGTTTGTCCTCCCCGCCACCCATCTCTCTCCATCACTGTGTAGTTTCCGTTCACCTTTAACCTCCTCACCTCAGGTCTCACTGTTATTTTATTAGAAGAGCTTCTCAGGTTGTCTGAATGTCTCAGTTTGAGGAGATCGACAGTATGAATGACTTCAGATCCAATGATATCTTGGTTTGTGAGACTGAAATGACTTTAAGACCCCCTCCAGTGAAAATGAAGATATTTTTATCTTTATTAACATGTCCATATGGTGTTTTTATATGCTGGAAGACATGAGTTAAATAAGCGGTCAGTGCCATGGCTGAACACGTTAACCATTTAGGCATTTAAGGATTCAGGAAATTCTGCTGCTTTTGACATCATGAATCATAATATCCTTATATGACTTCTCGAAAAAGAACTGGTATCAAGTCATATCTGACAGACAGAAGCTTCTCTGTTTACTTGGTGAATATTCTTCAACTGCAGCGCTGCTTCTGTTTCATGTTTTCATGGTATATGCTGTCTTCAGGGTCCTTATTTGAGAAACATCAGATCCCTTTTCATTGTTATGCAGACGACATACACATTTATTTGCCTGTAAAAAACTATTAACTCAGTGCAGCTCTTGTTGAATTAGTTAAAAAACATTGAAACCTTGATGGATTTCAGCGTTCTCAATCTTAATAAACATAAGACTGAGATCATTATGTTTGGTCAAATAGACCTTTTAGATGAGCCTAATGGCACTCTTTGCCCATTGGTTTCATACAGTCAATCTTTTGTGAAAATGCTTGGAGTTATCTAAGATAGTGCTCAGCTCAGTGGTCAAAACCAGCTTTCATCAGTCAAGACTATTAGCCAAGGCCTATCTCTGTCCCAAAGACCTTCTATGAAAATCTTTGGGACTTGCACCTTTATTTCTTTGTATGTTGGCACAGAGGAGTCATCACTTCTGCATCGGTAACTGGAGCAAAATGTGGCTGATGACATAACTCCAGTACTCACCTCCATTCATTGTCTTCTTGTCATTTACAAGATTGATTCAAAGATTTTATTATTTGTTTTTAAAGTTTTAAACCAGTTGTCACCACCTTATTTAGCAGACCTCTTACATTATCATACCCCAGTTAGATAAGGTGGACCAACCAGATGCTGCTGGATGTTCCAAGATCCAGGCACAGAAATAGAGGCAGTGGCTGCTCCTGATCTCTGGACAAGTTTACCCTTTCATCTCAGAACTGCTCAGACTGTAGAAACTTTTAAGTTGATGCTGAAGACCCTCCTCTTCTCTGTGGCATTCAAGCCAAACAGAGCTTGACACTCTGACTTCATTGCTATTGTGTTTTCTCTTTTACTTTTCATGATTTTGTATCTCTTATTCGGATTTGTGTTGGAATCATATGTTTTTACTGTCTTACAGACTGCACAGCACTTCAGTTCAACGCTTGTTGTTTTTAAAACGTCCTTTATAAATGGAATGGGTGAAGAGAGAGATGCATTAGATAGAAATCTAAGGCAGGAAGAGATTATTTTATTTGAGAAAAATGTCTAAATAGGTAACTTTAATACACTTTGATACTTAATGAATGACCTGAGAGGGACAAAAAAGCTTCTCTGCTCACGCACACTCCATAAACCGTTCACAAATATCTCACATTAAAATCCTAACAGGCTGCATCTGTAATTGTTTTCTCTCCCTTTTGCTCTTCTGTTGTCTACCCTGCTAACCAGCATGTGAAAAGAAAGAGTTCAAGATGAAGTAGATCACTCAGATTGGGGGAAATCGTCATGTATAATTGCCCCATCGTCTGCCTTATCTGATCTCGCAGGGCTGTTATTGTAATGAAACACCAGTGGAGACGAGCCAGGAAAGGTGAAAATTACACAGCATGAGCCATTCATGGCACAATCCATCCCTTCATTGCACTGGGTTTTCCACACAGTCAGTCCAGGAAGTATAGAGGGGCATGTGAGGGCTGGATGTGGGCTGGAGGAGGAAGGCAGGAGAGCTGAGGTAACCACTCTGATAAGTGATGCATCTCTGCACTGCATTGTGCATTGTGCTTCGACATGACAACCCCATTGTGAGGCAGTACTGTAGAGTTAAGACGCAACAAAGGATGATTATTTTCTGAGATTGAAAGGTCAGGTTCCAGGCTGTTAGATACTTTGAGGAGTGTGAATTACAGTGCATCGTCAAATTACTATAATTAGTGATGAATACATTATTATTTTTGGTCAGTTTTGCTTGACGAGGCCAAATCAGTCGCCTGCATACCTTTGGTGCACTCAGTGATTGCTCACTGTCATGGCTTTTAAAGGCAAACTGTTTTTATTTAAATGCAACCCTTTCGCGTCCTACCATGGCATTAAGTACTGCAGTACTTTAAACAACTGAACACTTCTGTCAGTTATTGTTTTTACTTTCAAGACAGTATCAGTACCAGTATCAGTGGATGTCAAAAGTTAAATGCTGCCACATTTTAAGTTGCAGAAGACATTTGATATGTCTGATACATTTGAACTGTATTTCACAATCACTTTCTCCAAAAGTAAGGTCTAATGTCCAAATGTCCTCTAGATACGTGGGTCTGGAACAGATGTCTGATGCATTTTTGGAATTCCAACTCAGATTAAAGAAGGAATTAGTGGTTGAATGTAATGGAAAGTAAAAGCAATGGTTTGAATTATGGTTTGGACTGAATGATGGATATCACTCATGTGTTTTAAGCTGAGATTTGTTTACAGACACAACAAAGCTACATGTAAGACAAGCAACACAGGCCTCTCATCCTGCCAAAAGTCATCCTTTTAAAGGGATATAAAATAGTGTGTAAAGTAATTAGAGTTGATTTACTGGCTGTTTTACGGGACGTTCTCGTAGCTCCGCTGTGTATGCTCAGTGATGACAGTTCACATCAGTTGGGGTGTTGTATTTCTTAGTTTGTCTCAGGCAGGAGGACGTCTTTTGTTTGGTCCCTCACACTTTTTAGGAAGGTCATGATGCTGGAGCCACCGGTGCCTCTATCCTCCAGGGCTGTGGGTGCTCTGCTGACCGTCTCCACCTCTGGGCTCTGGCTCTGGTTGCGGAGCTGTCGGGCCCGGGCAGCTGGGACAGTGATGAAGCGGCTGACGACATTGATGTGGTAGCTGCGCATAGCCAACAGTTTTGTGACACAGTGATGAAAGGCCTGGTTTAGGCGCTCGCAGGCCTGCTGTTGAACAAAACTCCTTAGGGAGGGCTGCAAAGAGATGTCTTGGATCAGCTGCTTGTGAGCAGGTGGCATGTAGTTCCTCATGCGGGTTAGAAAGGAACCTAAAAGAAGGCAGTGTCATCACAGTGAATCCTTCATTTGCAGAATTGTTTTAATTATTTATTGGATAAGTTGTCAGCCATCTTACCACTATTTCCTTCATGATGGACTCCCAACAGTTCATCAAAGCAGTGCAGCAGACTGCTTTGTGCAGCACTCCCTCCTGAATACTCCATTGGCTCTGTCTGCACCCCTTCATACACCAGCCCCTTTGGCATAGAAGGGTTGTCTTTCCACCTATGCATGCACACATTGACATGATACATTTATAGGCATATAGATTTCAAAAACATGTTTCACTGTACACATAAATCACTAATAACAAGGTAGATATTTATACCCAGACAGGTAGATCCTCATCTTGCCATAGAAGACTGCAGGATCCACGTACACTTAAGAAAAAATAACAATAATCCAAATATTAGGATGAATTTTAACACATTTAACTTATATGCCTGAGTCACCACCTTGCATTAGTTTGAGTGCATCAGTCATGTCCTGTATCGACTGGCTGATGTCCTCCAGGGCTCTGGCCACTGTCTCAGTGTCACCACACCTGACACCATTGATCACAGTGGAAATGTTCTGCAACACAGGTACACAATGGCTTTGTCTCAAATTTCCTAAATTTAATTTCTGTTTTATAGTGACTTTTATAGTTTTCAGGCCACAACACAAAAACTATTAATCCTCTAACAAGAACATATACTTGAATGGACTTATTTTGAATATATCTTCACCCTCAGTGCAGGAACTGCTGCCAGCTCCACCAGAAGAGTGACTAAGAAGAAACCTCGGACACTCTCTCCACCTGGGAGGCTGACCAGCAACTCCAGGTTCCTGTGTGACGCAAGTGAACCAATAAACCTTGTGTGCATCACAGTGTTAGGGAATTATTATTATGTGTCGGGGAATAGATTAAAAATGTACTCACTCCATATCAAAAGGCCTACCACAGGAAATATAAGAATAGACATGGAGAAGAAAGGGGACAGATTTATATTTGACATTTTTGTTATGTGGGAAGTGATAAAACCTCTTGCAGGAGATTAGTGGCCTTACCCCTTTGGATCTTTCTTCTTCCAGTTAGCCAATACTCCATCTGCATGGGTGAGGATTGGGGGAAATCCCAAGCGCTGTGACACCTCCCAGAATGGAACAGCCAGGTTACATGGCAGCATCTTAGAAGAAGATGATTAAACATGGAAAATCATTCATTTACACAGTATAATGTGGGGTAACTGGCAGCATTCATGGAGGGAGGGAAGGAAAGAGTCAGTATTACAAAAAAAACCCTGACAGACGCAGAGTTACCTCAACTGTGTCGTTCTCTCCCTCCTGCCAGACGTAGCCCATGGTCATCGTGCTGAGGGCCAGGTGGGCCAGCCGTAACTCTCGGTGCTTCTGCAGAAACTCGCTGCTCAGCAGCGGCATCTGGACAGGAATATCAATTTTGAACCACAGCTCCATAAACACAGTGAACTCTCCTTGTCAGTTTATTGTCCCCTTTTTACCTTGTTAATATGGGAGCGCAACTCGTGAGAGTGCACAAGCTCTGGGATCTGCAGTGCAATATCCATCCATGGCTGGTAGTAAGGTGGAAGCTCTTCCTTTGAATGTGAAGTTTTAGTAAAGTGTGCATCGTTAAGAAAATACTCATCAGCATGACAAATGAAATTAAAACACAGCAGTGCATCGATGTGAAGGTGCAAGAGATAGAACAATCAAACATTTGAATGTTATGGCTTGTACTTAATGATGTTATACTGTGTGCACAGGGTCCATATATTTGGGAACAGGTTTAAACAAAATGTGATACTGTAAAATCATGCTGTTTGTCTGAACAAAGTTCAGTACACAAAACAAACACAATCAATGCCAAATTTCAGCTTCTTTCAATCAATACCACCAACCATGAGCTCACAGTGTCATAAGAGCTACATTATGAGCACCATTTCTGTCTGTCTGCCTGTATAAGAGTCAATAGCATTGGCACTTTCTAATTCCTGTTCTGAATAGCACTCAGAGACTGTAGTTTCATGGTAGCCTCTACTTCTCTTTGACTGCCTGTGTAATTATAAAAAACAAAACAACAGCAGAAGAACATTTCCACCTACCAGTGGCTCAGGAAGGATGAAGCCGAGTTCCTCAGAGACATAGTAGGAGTCTAGAGAGAAAGGAGCTTTGAAGGCAGCAGACGCCATAGAGAAAATAACACAAAACCAAAGACAGCAATGATCATTCACTAACTGAATGGTTCAGGAGCGACCCTAACCTGACTGGACTCTGACACAGACTTTAAAGCTGTTGTCAGTGATTGCTGACACAACATTTATCCCTGACTTCTACTGTTGCACAATTCCAAGCAAAGTTTAACAAGTCAATACCTAGCATCACTTTGTGAACCATTCTGAAGAAAACTTAACATCTCTGTTGTTCCACAAGCATCCAAATGGAGAAATGGATTTAACACCAACTACTTTTTTAAGGTATAAGGAAAGTATGTAAATGAGAAAATGGAATAATGCTGCTTTTACAAATGCAGAATATCAAACCGAGACCTTTGTGAAACTTGCATTTCTTTTGGAAAACTGCTGAGAAATAAAGGCAGCCTAGTTCAAAGAAAAGTTGATTAATGATGAAGGATTTTAAATAAATAGAATTGTAAGAACATGTGTAAAAAAAAAAAGAAAAAAGAAAAGAAACTATCTTTACTATCTACCTAGTGCTATGTCCACATGATGACACCAATTTTTTTAAATCTCAGATTTTGTTGTATCTTTGAATATGTTTTACTTGCTGGTGTTTATGTTTCAAATTTCTGTTCATATTTTTAAGACTCTTCTTATGCAAGCAGACACCTGACGGTTACATAAGCCTCCATGTACCATACCTTAGTGTTTTTCTCATAATTAGTTGATTGACTGCTAAAGAAGATTATTGCACACAATTGCTATAAAAACATATAAGTTTTTCTAAGTTTATATGATTTCTGGTTTCATACATGCAGTCCTTCCATGTGTTTTATTCCTGCTACCCTTTACCCTACTCTGTATATAATTGCTCAGAATTAAAGTGACGATTAAGGAAATTTAGACTGTCAGCCTCACCTGGTGGAGCAGACTGAACACTGCAGGAGTTTAAACCGACTATACACTATATATATATGTATATATGTATGTATGTATAAAAAGATGTTCCCCTCCTAGCTCAGTATCATTCAGTGCTCCAGAACATCACCAAAATAACATTTCATATTGTGATTATTGAATAAAATGGAAATGCAAGGGGATATAAATCTGTTCAAGTGCCACAATATGATCCTTGTTTAAATCAGCTTAACAAGTTGAGGCATTTCAACAACTGCAGCACAGCTCTGGCATGAATGCTTCATAAACAAGTATAAAGTTCAATTGTAATTTGATCCTCGTGGTCGTGGAATAAAGTGAAGGTGTACAAACACTGGACTGCTTTGTTAGACTGTGTGATTTGAATGACGTAGTTCAGAACAACACGGAGGGATGGAGAAAAAAGATAAGACATTTCCCCAAATTGTGGTTTATTGTGGATTTAAAGACTCTCGTAAACAGTTTCTTTTAAGGCTGAGGACGAAGTTAGTGCGTCAAATGGGAGTGGAAACAAATGCTGCTTCACTGGTGGTGAAGACTCTCGCTCAGTAGGCCTTCCACCATCTGTGCACTATGGCTGTCAGTACCTGTGAGTGGTGAGTAGCTTTTTATTTATCAGGCAAGAAACTGCACTGGCCCAAAATACTAAACAAGAACTAAACTTATTGCTAATATGAGCCACTCCTGTGTTTGCCAATACTGTTAAAGAAATTAGCAATTCTCATAATCATTAATGCTGCACTTGTAATTCTCTTGGATAATTTGTGACAGCCATGATAAATGTGAATGAATGTATTTAACTTGGTAACAAGTGGTTCAATAATTATAAGGTGGCACTGACAGGTTTACTGAACAGCACTGGGAGCAAATTCATTTTTCATTTAATTGGTGATGCACAGTGAGTTAAACAGTCTGAATGTTGGTGTTAAATATTGAGGAAAAAGGCTGCAACACTGTGAGATTTTGGAAATATGCAAGAATAATAATAATTAGAGAATAAAAAAAAGATCATGTAACTGCCTCGTGGTACTGTCATAGGAAAACAATCCAGTTAACTGTGTTGATTGCAATCTGTCAGTCAGTTTATTGCAATACATTTAAATATATAATAAAATAAGATGTGGTGTGCTGCACTGAAGGGACACTGAGCAGCATAATACACAGTTTAAATGGATGGATGGATGGATGGATGGATGGATGGATGGATGGATGTGTAACCCACTCAAAATATACTTAAAAGCATTAAACTCATTTTCCTTGTTTAAGCTGCAGTATCTAGCTTCTGTCAGCAGAGGGCAATAGTGGCGCTGCAGAGCAGATTAAATCACAGCAGCTCACTCGAGAAAGAGAACAGAAC
>OMNN01098529.1:18699-50856 GCA_900302755.1 Chromis chromis
GAAGAACCCTTTAGGAAATTAAAGTTCCAGGTTCCCACTTCAGCACCATATATTAAAAAGTTCAAAACATCACACAACAACAAACAAAACAGACAAACAACTCAGTCAAAAAGAGCCAAACTTGATAATTTTGCAACAGCAAACAGCTGATCTTTGATTTTATATAAAGTTCACTTAATATCATTTGTGCATTTGACTTCTTACACTGCTTTTGAATGATGTCAGGGCCTACATGATTCCAATCATGTATTTGTTCTTTGTGTGCCACTCCTCTACCATGTATGTTACCACCATGTGTACATATATGTGCTTTATCCTGAACACACAGGCCTGCATGTTCACCACCAGTCTAACACTTTGCTGGATGGAGGCCGCTCCGTTCAGGCTGCTTAGGAGCTGTGGAATGAGATTTGTGCGACTTTAAAGTGGATCAGTGTTTTGTAATGAATGGGTTTTTTTTCCTCGTCTGTGCGCCTGCCTATTATTAGCTACGGAGGCCTTACAGTAAGTGGAGGTGGCTCCATGACGGTCAGGGCTGCAGCTCTGCAACGCACCGACAGACCTCAGATCAGCGCTCGCGTGTTTTTTGGCGATGCGACCGGACCCGTCGCCCTGATCCAGAAGTGGACTTGTGCCGAAACACCTGGCTATTCTCGAGCCTCATTCACCTCGCCTCGAAGATGAAGTTAAATACGAGCTGCCGTCAGGTGCCAGCCGCATCCGATGGAGCCCTGCTTTCTATCGCGTTCATCGACCAGCCCAATGCAGCACTTCCTTATGTTGCGGTAAGGAGCGCTGAGTAAAACAGACATAGCGACGGGATCAATTGTTTTTTTTTAAATTCCTTATCGCTGTTTTTCTCTCTCTCGATGGACTCGGAGCCAGATAAACAGGCTCAGGAGTCAGTGACGGGGCGTTACATAACGCGTAATGCAGCAGAGCCTCATGACTAGTGTCTCGGTGGTGGAGGGACTGTTCGGTCCTTCTGGTAGGATATGCACAATTTTATCATCTTGTTATGGCTGATAACTGTTCCTGCGAGCTTAGTCAGTATGGATGGGAGATTATAGGCACTATATGGGGGCAGCCTATGTAGGGTATCTGATAGAAAGATGATTAATTAATTCTGGAGTTGCGCAGTGTGGACTGTAACAGGAAAGGGCATATGAATGAGCATTATTAAAGGCGGTGTATCTCCACAGAGTCATGCAGGCCCAGCCTAAGGTCAGACTGTCAGCTGTTTATATATGCCTTAGAAATAGGGGTGAGACCGAGCCTATGGGGATGCAGATTGAGCAGTCAATGAAAAGCTGATTTTTTTATTTTTATGAATGGCTACAACTGCAAGTGACCGTTAGGGACAGGGAAAAAAATCATAGTAACCCATGATAGTAATGTTGGGAGCATTGTACCAAAATAGACAATCCAGGCTGTAAGAGATGAAAGAGAATTTCTGATTCCATCTTAGAGTGACCAAAAGTGATGCTTTATTCAGGACAGTTTTTTTTCCCTTGATGTTGTGCCTTTGAGGTGGAGGCAGGTGCAGGAACACCAGGAGTAGCTGACCTCATTCATAAGGACATATGTGAGAATTTAAAAACGAATCCCAGCGCTGTAATGCTTTCGGTGGGGGAAGATGGGGCAGAAAACTCAAATGGAGGTCTGGTGTTTAAAGATGTGAGCTGTGTGGCTTTAAGTTTGGGACGGTGGGCGTTCATTCAGAGTTTGAAGTCCTGTGTGCTGTGGTGGTGCAAGTTGGAACTATATGTTTATTTTAATGTCTCTGTCGAATGAACTAACAGATCATTATCAGTGGAACTCATAGTAGGATTGTCTGATGTTGGCTGTAACACATTGACACGACTACAGTTCCCTTGGAAACCAGTGGCTGATGTACCTAAACCATCAGCCACCATTTTCAAGAGACAGAAATAGTCTATTTACCTTTTCCCTCCATTTCATTTAATGAAGGTGTATGCATGCATGTAAGACATATTATATTAAGCCTGTGATTACTGATATAAGCTTTAAGGTTACTATGCTTGGATTGTTATAAAGAAACAAGAATGTGGGATTTTAGGATTGCAGATGATTGAAAGGCATACACAGATATTGAGTTAAGATTATATCAGCCTTTATTAACCAATAGCAGACAAACATTACAATAAAAGTAATTTTTTTTCTTTACCTTTTAATGAAGTCTGGTTAAAACTGTCTCTATTAACTCTATTTATATTTCCTTTATGAAACTGTATTATTTTTGCAGTACTAGCTTGTTGTTAAGTCTCCAGTGCTCTCTTTTTGTTTGCTTGTCACTTTAAATTTTTTTTAAATATCAGGAACAAGGACAGGGAACTTGTGAATGGGCACAGTGAAGTCACGAGACCATCCATTGATAGCTCTGCAGGCAGAATGAGCAGTGCAGATGAAGTGTAGTCAGCGTCTGCACTGACCCGTGCAGAGTTCAGGACGGTAGTTAAGAACTCCTGGTGCTGATGCAGCTCTCCCTGCGTATCTTTATGTTTTAATAGGTCCCAGTTGACAGATTCTGATATGGACTATGAGAGGCCAAACGTTGAAACTATCAAGTGTGTGGTGGTAGGAGACAATGCAGTTGGAAAGACCCGCCTTATCTGCGCCCGGGCCTGCAATGCCACCCTGACTCAGTACCAGTTACTCGCCACACATGTGCCCACAGTCTGGGCAATAGACCAATACAGAGTATGCCAAGAGGTGAGTTTACCATATTTGTACCTTTAGCATTGCATTCACTGAGCTGATTAACAGAAACTGGTGGTTAAGTTTCATGAATGCGTTGTCCTTTATTAGGTATTAGAGCGATCCAGAGATGTAGTGGATGACGTCAGTGTGTCCCTTCGTCTCTGGGATACTTTCGGAGACCATCATAAGGACCGACGTTTTGCATATGGCAGGTGAGATACTGTAAAAGTCAACGCTCGTCTGCCAACACTTGTTCTTATCCTGTCTGAGTTAAGAGAATTTGCCTTGTGGCTTCCCTTCAGGTCTGATGTCGTGGTACTGTGCTTCTCAATCGCCAATCCCAACTCTCTGTACCATGTGAAGACCATGTGGTACCCAGAGATCAAGCACTTCTGCCCCCGTGCTCCTGTCATCCTGGTCGGCTGTCAGCTGGACCTGCGCTATGCTGACCTGGAGGCTGTAAACAGGGCACGGAGGCCTTTAGCTAGGTACTGGAACTTATACGTATGTCTATGCATGCAAGATTTTCAAATATGTCAGAGAGAAATCAGTCAGAGATTGAATTTATTTTTGATTTGCTCTTTTCAAGTTCTAGTAATATATTGTCTTGTTTTTCAGACCCATTAAATCCAATGAGATTCTTCCTCCAGAGAGAGGCCGGGAGGTGGCCAAAGAGTTGGGAGTGCCATATTATGAAACCAGTGTTGTCGCTCAATTTGGTGTCAAGGACGTCTTTGATAATGCTATCCGAGCTGCGCTCATCTCACGCCGCCACCTGCAGTTTTGGAAATCTCACCTCAGAAATGTTCAGCGGCCTCTCCTTCAGGCGCCCTTCCTGCCACCAAAACCTCCCCCACCTATCATCACTGTGCCTCCTCCCCCAACCACCACGGAGGAGCATCCAGTAGGTCTTCTGGAGGACCCACACTGTGCTGACGTCATCCTGGTCCTGCAGGAGCGACAAAAAATCTTTGCACACAAGATATACTTGGCGACATCCTCATCAAAGTTCTATGACCTCTTTATTATGGAGACGCAAAACGAGGAGACTGAGAGGCCCCCTCGCGGTCCTCTCTCCGGGCGAGAGCTGCTGATGCGTGCTGCTAGCTTTGATGTTTGCGAGAGCAGTGATGAAGGAGACAGGGCCAACCTGAGGGCCTGCACTAGTGACGGGACCTTGAAAGACTCTGAGGGGGGCCGACGGGGCCGACTGCTCTCCTCGTGGAGCCGAGCCTTCGTCAGCATCCAGGAGGAGCTGGTAGACGACCCTCTAACGTACAGCCCCAGGCCCATGACTGTAGTGCACATGGACCAGTCCATGCAGCTCGGTCCTTTTAGGGCAGTACTTCGCTACCTGTATACCGGTCAGCTAGATGAGAACGAGAAAGAGCTAATGCACATTGCACATATTGCTGAGCTGCTGGAGGTGTTTGACCTGCGGATGATGGTGGCAAACATACTTAACAATGAAGCCTTCATGAACCAAGAAATCACCAAAGCCTTCCATGTACGGCGCACAAACAGAGTCAAAGAGTGCTTGGCCAAAGGCACTTTTTCTGGTGAGCTAAAATCAATATCTCATGTTTTGCTCATGTGTTTGAAAGCTACTGGATGCAAGTGAAAGTAAGGCGTCTGACTGTTGTATTGCAGATGTAGTATTCAAGCTGGATGATGGGACGATCATGGCCCACAAGCCTTTACTCATCTCTAGCTGTGACTGGATGGCAGCTATGTTTGGCGGGCCTTTTGTGGAGAGCTGCACCAAGGAGGTGAGTCGAATACAGACTAAAATCACTGCCGGATAAAACATTGCTCAACATTTCCAGCAGCATTCTTACTGCCAGTGGATTCACAAAGCATTAAAAATGTAATTACTTTATAATTACCCAAAGCACACAAGTGTAGCAAAGATCAATACATGTACTGACCCACGTAGAGCAGCGATGGACTAGGAGGTCTGTGAACTAAGTAAAATTTAATTAGAGGATTGCAAATCTGTTGTAATACAATTAAGCTGGCTTCTCTGATCCAAACATATTGCGGTTCTCCAAGCTTTGTTACTTAGTTCTTCTACTTTGACATAAAATAATACAAGTGAATAATAGTGTGTTTTAAAGAAATAATAATTCTGCAGATAGTTCAGGATTTAGACACTGTCATTTCAAATGATCAGAAATCGGATGGCTCTCTAAAGCTATTTTTAGATGTACTGACCAATTATCAGCTTCGAGACAGTTTCTGACACACAATGTTTTCCCTTTTCTGTTTCTATCGTTGCTGCTGCAGCTAAAGCAGAACTGGATGAAAATAACAAAATTGAAAATATCTAACTTTCTCCAATTCCGCTTTCATCACATCATGTAAATACAAAAGTAAAGTAGTTTTTATCTTAAATGCAAACCAGTTAAAACCTTGAGCTCCTAATTAATGACTGTGTCTCATCTTCCTGTTTCTAAGGTGCTGTTCCCCAACACAACTCGCAGCTGTATGAGGGCCGTGCTAGAATATCTCTACACGGGGCGGTTTTGTTCTCGACCTGACCTGGATGCAATGGAGCTTATTGTTCTTGCCAATCGTCTTTGCCTCCCCCACCTGGTTGCACTTACAGGTATTACATTTGGTATAAATATTACCCTGTAAACTACAGGATTGTCTTACACAAAGCCATTGTGTGCATTTCCAAGTCAGTACCTATGGTGACGAGCTTCAATGTGTCTTTCAGAACTCTACACAGTAACAGTGTTGACGGAGGCGGCAATGATGGGGGCTGACATTGATGGAGATGTGCTGGTGTACTTGGATATGGCCCAGGTAGCGTGACCTGTCAATCATCTCAAACAGGGACAGTGCTTAAAGCTCTTATTTAATTCTCAGGGGTATCTGTTCTGGAGGCTGAAATAACCTTCACACCCAGTAGGTGGGGCCAAAGGAACTATTTTAGACTGCAAATAGATGGCGATGGCAATAGATCTTGAACAGTGGGCACTGAGGATGTAGAAGTCAGGCTCAGCACTTTAGTTCACTTCTTATTGTATTGCAAGGCTGGATTGCCTACCAGACAAAGACCACATGTTCATTTTGCAATAACCTTTCTTTGGTAATGTTCATCATTCCATCCATAGCTGACACTGTGGCAGAGTAAACCCTGGAGAGGTCACCAGCCCATCACAGGGCTAATACAAAGAGACAGACAACCATGCATGCTCACAGTCATGACTTATTTTTACTCACCATTTCACCTATCATGCACGTCTTTGTGGAAACTGTGGAAACAAGCTAGAGCACCTAGAGAAAACTCACACAGGCACGAGGAGAACATGCAAACTCACCACAGAAACGCTGCGTGGGGACTGTGCCACCGCAATTCACCACAGAGACACACAAATGAAATTTAAACAAGAAAGTGCATTTTCTGAAGAAATTGTGTGTCATTGCTGAGAGCAGCCAAAATTTTGCAGAAAAAAGTCGAACAGCCCAACAGAGCCGGCCAACCACCATCGCTCAAGCCGAAGAAGCGAAAATTTGGAAGCAAAAAATTGGATGAATTGTTCAAGAGTTTTAACAGTTAGAATTAATTTGATCTTCCCCCCAAAAGTAACATTTAAGACAGATACAAGCTGAATTGGACTAGACTTTATTGACATTTCAAAAACTGAATTATGTTATTAGCATATTAAAGTAGCCATTAGTATTCAGCAAATTTAGTTTTTGTTTTTTTCACTATAGCAACCCCTAGTGGTAAAACTGCACGGAATTTGGCAGTCTTGTCCAGGTTCTTAGGCTGTACCCTTGACCCCAATTTGATATTTATACAATGAAGCATTCAAAAGTTATAGTAGACATGGTGTGTATCAGGTTTGAGCTATTGCTACCAGTTTTGAATGTGTGAAACACTGAACTATGGGGAAGCTGTCCACCAACTTTCAGTGCTGCAGCTTTAATCATTTTTGAGATATTTATCATTTTATTAGTGTGATTGCTTTCAGTAATCACACATTTGAGTGGAAGGTGTCTTGAGACCCAGGGGAACCCTGAGTCTGGTGGCACCAAAAGGGTTAATACGGCCTGACCTTGTCAATTTAAAATATACTTTGTCACCTTCAGTTGTACTTTCTCAGTTGCCATAATAATCCCTGCATGCTAAAATTAGTAGGCTAATGCTAACATGCTGTTGTTAGCCTTTAATTTAGAGTGAAGCTCCTGAGTGCAGCTGAAAAATGTATGTAACTATAGAGCCTCTGATTAAGTAGATGTAAACATGGCAGGCTAAATGTGATGTAAACTGAAATGGCCACTGTACTCAATGATAAGTTACAGTGTTTTTTTAAAACTTTGAGTCCTGCCCATTTAGCTCAAATTAGGAGATGTCTATGTTCAAAGCAACACCATTTTTCATGTACAAAACAGGTCACTTGCAGAAATGACATTATGATTTTGTGTGTTGACAGTTCCATGGTGCCCAACAGCTCACTGGTTGGTGTCTTCACCATATCTGCACCAACTACAACAGTGTCTGCCGCAAGTTTCCCCGAGACATGAAGGCCAAGTCTACAGGTAACCTACATGTGATGTGTTCGCACATTAAGGCCAAACCGCCTTGTGGATACCCGATCCCATCAGATCTCGGAAGCTAAGCGAGGTAGGGCCTGGTCAGTACCTGGATGGGAGACTGTTAGGGAACACCAGGAAGCCTGGGTGAATGCAGTGTGAGAGTGATTGGTTGGTGGTGGTCGGAAGGGCCGATGGCGCAGATTGGCAGCCTCGCTTCCATCAGTCTACCCCAGGGCAGCTGTGGCTACATACGTAGCTTACCACCATCGAGTATGGAGTGAATGAATAATGCAATGTAAAGCGTCTTTGAGTATCCAGAAAAGCACAATATAAAACCAATGCATTATTATTATTATTATTACAATAACAACCTTTAATTTACACTCATACTGAACACTAACCTGACAAAAAAAGCCACTGGGTGCTTCAGGTCATTGAGACGTGAGTCATGTGTGGCCTTTTAGAGCCTGGCATGGATTTTAAAGAAAGCTGGCCGATTAAAATGAAATCTGTAAGAGCAGATTAAACCCAGTGGTCCAGTTTCACTTCAGACTTTATATAGTCAAGCACTCTTAAAATTAATGGTTGCTGCCTGCACTGTAGTGTTTAGATCAATAATACAAAAAGACAGTTGTATTACCTAGTTCTCATGTTGTCTTTTTTGCACAAAAAAAACATTCTGTCATTGCAGTGTGGTATATAATTATGGGGAAATGGGCTATTGAAAACAGATTTATAAAACTCCTACATGACATTTTAAAAAAACTCACAAAACTGTTTATTCTGATACAGAGAACCAAGAATACTTTGAGAAACATCGCTGGCCGCCTGTGTGGTACCTGAAGGAAGATGACCACTACCAAAGAGCACGCAAGGAGCGTGACAAGGAGGACTACCTGTACCAGAGACGGCAATGTAAGCGCAAGTGGCTCTTCTGGAACCTTCCATCCTCCCCTAACTCGAACTCTCCTTCCTCTGGCTCATCTGCTGTCATCTGACAAAGTGGTGTGGGCAGGTCCACTCTGGAGCGCATCAGTGTGGATGTAAGTTGTAAAAGATACAATTGAAGACAAGCATTGCTGACTAGGTATGCCCCAATTATTCAGGCACACAGTTTCTCCTCCTGTTTGTTTGCCTCTGCAGTCAAACAACACTCCAGGTTTGCAAGGTCAGCTCAATCTGACGGTTAAAGTAATGAATTTTGTTCCTTAGATTTTCACCTTGGTATACATGAGACTCAAACCTCAGTGATGTAAACCCTACTGACAAATGGCACAGGGTAACTGGCGCAAATATCAGCTCATATGGATTGTTGTATGTTCCACCATCTGAGTTTTAAGTTAAAAAAAAAAATAGGACTCTGCTGGCACAGAACTTTCCACCTGTGGTCATAATTATCAACAGTTAACCTGAACTGATAACCAAGTGCTGCTTATCAGCTGCAACAACCAGCAATCCAACACAGAACTCAAGTCTCAGAGATATAACACTTTGCCCTTAAGTGTTTGTACAATCTACCAAACTGTGTGTACAGTATGATCTCATCAACAGGATGTAACAATAGCATGGCCTGCCCGGAGTCAGTTGTTAAAGTCATTCATTCTGACCATGCTTATTATGATCATATATGCATAAATGAAAATACTGGCAACTTCTACTCCCGTTTATTTTTGTACAGTCATTATATTTTTGAATGTTTGTGTCCAGCTGGCACAGCTAATAGTGATGTGAGCCTGGATACACTCAGCATTTACGTATTGTGATCTTGTGATTTGTGGCCTCTTGTCACAAAAGGGCTTTAGTTTACATGAATGCATTCAGTGTCCTGAGACACAAGAGATCCCAAATCAAGGAAAATATCTGTATTTTCTGTAAAATGCCAGCAAAAACAAACCAGATCACTATTATTTCCTATGTGTTGCTTGATGAGGCTTGTTAGCACACATTTTTCTGAGTCCTTTAGTTTTACGTTGAATGGTTCCATCATCTTGATCACTGTGCCCCTGGAAAGCAACACATAATACTTCACAGAATTGATAACAGGAATTCCACAGCTGAAGCGGCCACATGGACGTTACCATCCCTCTGTGACTGTCATGTCACTGGTGGTGATTTGCCCTTTAGAGATTTATCTCAGTTGATCAGATGATGCCCCCTAACTATCTGCAGTCGACTACGAAAGACTTATACATGCAGGAGGCTTCCTCACATCTGTGTGAAGTCATCCATACTCCTCTACACACCTCAAGCACTTTCTGGACTCTTCTCTACAGAGACACACACAAGAACCTCCAGTAGCAGCATCCTGGTGAAAGACAGGAAGGTGTCACGACATGCTGAAGCAGATTTTAAAAAAGGAACTGGGGATGATACAAGACCAAGATATTTAAAATGTTCCCAAAAGTGTTCCGAAGAGGTTTAGATCAAATCATTTTTCTTGATTTGTTTTGCACACCTCACATGTTCAAGATTGTCATCTACTCTTGTACTTGATTATAGGATGGACTGCAGCATTGTTTGGATTTATGCTGCTCAGTGAAGAAGGGTAGTATTGTAAATTGTATGAAATATAAGATGAACTGCAAGTAACTTGCATCACTTTAATGTGCTGTTACCTAATATTGTGCACTGCAGGCAGTGAGCAGAATCCTACAGTATTACTAAGTAATACATATACTGAATATAGACTTGACTTATCCAACTTGCATTTAGTTACTGTGCAGCTACAAACTGTTGTTGAAAATAACTGAATACTCATTGTGCTGACCTCCAGTTACATCTGTTATATACTGTAGTATACATGCAAATTACAGGCAGTTCAAATAAACAGTTGACTAATAGTAAAATAGGAATACAGTGCAAAGTAAAGTAGACACATACTCATATAAATGACATTATAAAGATGTATGGTACATCCATGAAACATGCTTTGTCATCAAAGAGTACATTCTGATTGCAGCATTTGCTTTTGCAGCATAGGTTAAAGAAAGGCTTGCTTAAAACCTGTATATGATTGGTTGTTCTTTTTCCGCACCATTTTCAATTAGGCAGACATTTAGAGCCCAACAAAGAGCTTAAAATGATTATGTGGTATGAATCCATTCAGTGACAAAACCAATTTCTTGCTTGTATTAACTCCTGCACTAATAACTACGCTGCATGAACAGGGCTCACCAGAATAGACTACATTTGTATTTTTCATCATTTAAAATATAAGACATAGATAAGTGGTGGTGCTGGTGCTCTCAGCAGTAGCTTTAAATCGATCTAAATTACACTAAATTGTCTATTGCTAATTAAATATAGGAACTGTCCATTTGAATATGTTAATTGTTCAAATCGTTTGGCACACATAGTCAGACATTAGGATGGATGAAAGATTGTACTCTTTTAGAGACAGCTTTATCCAAATTCTGAATGTTTTGATTCATTATTACATAGTGTCCAGTACACACAAAATACAGTTTAGAGTAACAGGTTAACAGCAGTAGAGCCTATGTTGTTATAATTTGCCTTGGTGGTGTGACTGGTTAAGCTCATAGACATGCATTTCATTCCTCAGTGCATTGCATTTCTCAGTGAATCTTCTGCTGATGTTTTGCATTCAGAACACCTCATGCCTTAATGTACAGTGTACTGTAGTGTATGGTATTGAATGTAAAGTAGTGTTACTGTGGTCACTAGTTTGTTTGCTATATCTTAAGCTACCATGGTGCTCTCTAGGCTGTGTGTATTTGTAAATGTACATAATCCATAACTTGGATGTAAAGCAATCAGTCGGTGAGTGATTTGAGGAGTTTGATGAGTATACTTTAGTTTGAACACTGTTTAGGGGTTATGTCCTTTAGAAGCCGAAACACAAAACTAATTAAAGACTCTGACATCAAGGCCACACCAGACTAATGACGAACCATCAATTTGTGACATTAACCATGAAATGAATGCAGGGATTTCAAATTTGTTTCATTATTTTGAAGTTTCTTTATGCTGACGAGCTCCAATTTTTTGAGTCTGCATAGTTACAAAATGCTGCAACAGTGTGGAAACGGGAAGTTAGTTAGTAACTCAAACATGTAAATATATACTGTGTGATGACTTCTGCAATTCAAACTTGGCATAGCGATTGATAAAAGCTATTGCATAGTTTAACATAGATACTGTTTTGTACTATGCATATTGAAATGTCTGACTTTGAAACTACAACTTGCACTGCTTTGTAGCACCACGTTCTATTCAAATTGCATTAGAGGGTATTGCAACATCATTAGATAAGTAGACAACATCAGGTAGAAAAAAAAAAAAAAAGAGAAAAAAAAAAGATTAGATCATAAATTACAAAGAAGTTGTCACTGGGGCCCTTTTCCATATGTTTGGGTGCTAATATCACAGCTGCAGAGAAGCACAAACCAAAGGGAGCTTTAGCAGCACCAGGAATATATTATATGCTGCACAATCACTACTGCATAGTTTAAGAGGCCTTGTTCAGAAATGGTTGAAAATCAAATAAAAAAGACAATAAGAGAAAAGAAAAAAAACTTGAATGTTTTCTCAGTGTTCAAAGCCTGGGTGACATTTTCTTTAGTCACCAGGTATTTTTGTTCTCAAGAGCTGTTTTTATTGTTTAGGAGCTGTAAATCTGAAATTCTGTAGCATGTGTTCTTGAAAATGTGTAAATAATATTTACTAAATAAACAAGGAGCAACATGTGCAGTTTGTGTACCGCGCCTGTACTTTTTTCTTTTTCTTTTTAATAAACTGTTTTAGTTTTGTCATTATGAAACCTTAGCACCTCATACGTCAGTAGGATCCTGTACTGCGCAGGTGCGGCAGCAGCAACAGTGTCTGAAGAAGCAGAAGAAGAAACCTGCAGCAAAACACAAGTGGACAACTTTAGAAACATGGTAAAGTTATTTACAAATGAACGTAGTTACTCTAATGCTACTTTACATAACTGCAGCCTGTATGGAGTTTGCTGTCTGTTTGGTCGGACGCTTGATAAGTTGAACCACGTCGGCGTCTAAAACGTGATGCGCTATAAATATAAACAAGCTAAAGCAAGTGAAGGCTAACTTTATGCTAATGTTAGTGCTTTACAGCTGCTTAAATTACATTTTCGTCACGAGTCAAGTGAGAGTCTCTTTTAAGTAGCTTTAAATTTGTTTTCAGGGAAGAAACAACTGACAGTAAAGACATGAAAGGTGCGTCTGTGTCACAGAAACAGATTAAAGGTTAAATATAGAAGCATATTAGCTTTTTTTTTTTTTTTTGCAAAGTTGCGCGTGCCCTCCCTGGTTGATATGAAAATAACGCGAGATTACGTTTTGTAATCTGTGAATGACATTAAATATACCTAAAAGAAAACGCCAGTTAACATGTAAACCAGGATGTACAGTGTAGTGGTGCTGATGTGGCATCTCGTCCAACAGGTACAGGTGAGGTCAGGTGTGTGAATGAGCTCTGATTGGCTGAGATTGCACATGAGATGAAATATAATAGTTAAGAGTAGCATGACGAGTACCGAAGTGTAATCAGACCCTGAAGTGGAACAGAATTCATTAAAAAAAAAAAAAAGAAAGCCAGTTAAAGTAGAGCTGAAACTATCTGTCAGACTATTGATTATTCAATGGAGAAGAATATTCAGCAATTGTTTCTACAATCACTGTCACATTCCAGCTCTTCTGAGGATAAATGAAGCAACAGAAACTATTTGTTTTTAGGTTTGTCTAGTTATTTTTTGCTGAGATAATTAGCAAACAAAGGAGGCAAACCGCAAAGTAAAAATGGGGCCTGTGGGTGTTGTTTATTAAGAGAAAGAAATAAAATCCAAATAAGGTGGCTGCATCTCTGCTACTTGTGTGCTTAGAAAAGCCAAGTCTAGCCTAGTCTCTGGGCAGTCATGCGAGGTCCTTGTTACACAAATCACAGGGCTCCGAGCTACAAGCATCTGCTGCAAAGTGCTACAGAACACAAAGACGAGTAACCATCAGCTAGCACATACAGAAAAACCAAAGGCTGCTAGCAAGTGTTACATAATTACAAAGAATACACAAGGACAACAAGAGGTGCTGAGCTGCTCACTTTAAGCTGCTCACAGCTGCCCAGACTGACAGGTTAGTGCACTTTTTAACCCAGGTGTAGAGATTGCTGCAGTTTGACTGGCGCACAGGACTAGACAACAGTCCAATCAGTCACAAGGATAGGCAGAAGAGGAACGAGGGCTGGACCTCCAGACCAGTCATTCAGGATGAGAGCATGTGGACAATGCACAGGAACCATTTCTAGTCAGGAGCCCATGTCAACCAATTTACATACACGAAGCACGGTCAGGAACGATTTGTCACAAGGAAGCAAGACGCAGGGCCACCAAGGGCCATAACAATCACTTAATCATAGTAATAAAAGGAAAATGCATAATAACGTCATGGTTTAGCTTCTTACATCTTAAAGTTTCCTACTTCTCTTAGTCCAACCAAGACTGCATTTTAGTAGCTGATACAGATATTAGGGAGTAAAACCTTCCAACATCAATACATATGTTAATTATATGGAAAGGAGAAAATGATGGGGTCATTTTTTATTAACCTTCCAGCAACGTATTTTTTGGGGAGTTTTTCCCAATCTTATTGAGAGAGAGACAGGGTGAAAGGGGGTATAGAGGAGAGTGACATGCAGCAAAGGGTCTTGAGTTGGACTTGAACTCGAACTCATGACCTCTGCTGGCGACCTGCACCCACATGGCAACGCCTTAACTCAGCGAGCTATACGGCAGCCCCAGCAGTGTGTTTTTACATACCAGTTAGCAACTTAGCGTTAAGGCAGAGCCTGACTCCACACCACTTTCTGCTCAGCTGTGATGCATGCTCTGCTGCATCTGCTGCAGACAGTGCTGGGAGGATTGTAAAGGATCGAGTCTGGTAGGGCACTCTGCTAGACAAACTGTTTGATGACACCATTTCTAAATGACTCCAAACAACTTTTTCTGCTTTACGTTCTGGAAGAAAAAGTTTTTGTACCTGTGATAAGCCAATAACAGTTGATAAAATCAGCTGACCGATATATCGGTAGGGCACTATTTTCTTTGTCTTTTATGAAGACTCAACACCATTATGATTGGAATTACAAACAAACATCGAGATACAATGACACAATTACAATAAAGCTTCTATCTATTGATCGATCTATCTATCTATCTATCTATCTATCTATCTATCTATCTATCTATCTATCTATCTATCTATCTATCTATCTATCTATCTATCTATCTATCACTATCTATCTATCTATTATCTGACAATACAAATAATTGTTGGGTACAGTTCAGCAGCATGTCGCAGATTTAATTAAAAAGCACTTCAGTAACAGTACATTCCATTATTAGCTGGCAAACATGTTTTTTGTTTGTGTTTTTGTTTGTTTGCTGCTCGAGAGCTATGCTGCTCGACAGATGAAGGACATGTAACTGCCACTGAACTGTCATTGATTACAAATAAAACACGACGTCAAATATTATGACACTCTTGTAATCCTGTCAGTATTGACAGGCCTCATTTGGTCTTGACTGTCACAGTATAATTGACTGTTTTCGGTTAGACTGCAGTGTAGAACAATACTCTTTGAATCCGACTGAACTTTGAGCATTTCTTCAAGAAAGTTACTTGTTAAAAATGACGGATTCTTCTCTAACCGAACGCTGTTATTCTGCAGGCTGGACTGGCACCTTTTTTGGTCTTATCTGCCTTCATCTTGGGTGCAACACAACAGACCCTGAACACTCTGGATGCTTCTTTCTGTCAGTAAGTAGCCCATAATGTGTCATTAACAATTGCAATGATTCTGTACAAAAACGTGCCAGTAATAAGACAAAAAGACGAGAACATTAACCAGAGCTTCCCTTTCTCACAAAATGTTATACTAAGCATATTTTTGCTTGTGGCAGCATTGGAGCCTTTTTTAGACAAGCTGGCTGTGTTTATCTCAGGATGTGGATCTGTTCACTTTGTCCTCAGTGCAGAATGTTAAACAAAACCATGTGGAATGAGTTTCGTGTTTTATCTCTTCAATAAAGTGGTGGGCTGGAAGTAATCTATCCAGAACTGGACATCGACAAGTGTCTCATAATTCCAAAGGACCAGAAACTCAGAGAGAAAGTCAGTACAGTTTGGAAAGCTCCGCAGATTTACTTCTCCAGAGCACAGCAGGTAAGCAAATATGCATGTGTGTGTGTGTTTGTGTGTCTGTCAGTGTGTTTCTGTTGTGTGTGGGATGTCAGAATAGTGAAATAGTCCAGCTACAACTGCTAAAGCTGCATACTGCAGATTTTAGTCAGAAATTTCTCATCTCTTTGTGTCTGATTGTCATTTCTTACTATTTATTTAACAAATTAATGTTTATTATACCTCAGAGAACGAGATGTGGATTATGATTAATGGTTTATGGGGGCATTTTAACGTTACGCTGTCTGTGTAATGTTGTCTTTGTGTACACAGTGTTTATTTGCAGATGTGCACATGCTTATTTTTAACACTAGAGTGCAGTAACGGATCAAATAAGTTATATGTAAACCTCAGCATAGCAGATCTTGGGTTAGTATCACAAGAAACAAAGCACTAACAAAACTGCTAAATGATAGGCATGTATCAATATTTTAAATGTCAGCCAGCTCTCCGGTTTTGAGTATCTATGTCACCTTCTGTTATTACCTGCACTGCTTATTGATGCTCTGTAGTATTCTCTGTCACCAAAGGGTGGTGCTAGCACCTCATACTTGGCAGCCCGCAGTTGTGTTAAACAAAGGTTATGTTGTCTACACTTGTAGTTTATACTATACAGTATGTCAGATAACATAAATTGCTAAGTTGGTAAAATGGCTTGGTGTCCCTAATTGACTAACAAGTAAGTATTGATTCTTCAAAAAAATGTAAAAAAAATCACACGGTGAAGCTACAGACAATAAATCTCCATCCTTGTCAGTTGCAGTTATTAGACCAAACTGCAGCGGACAGCAAACAAAGCTGTGTATGCTTCAGCAAATCTGTGTAAGAAACAATATCTATAGAAGTGTCAATAAAGTTTAAGAACTTTCACTCAAGTTTAAAAATATAGCAACCCTTAGGCAAAACAGAATGACACAAATTGCTTATTAATTATAATTGTTTTATTAAAATGATTGGGCTGGATCCAGAATAATGCCATACTATTTAAATTGAAACTACTGCTTAAAATGTCAGTGTAGTGTTAAAATTTTAGATAATTCTGATACAGCTGATAAAAAGTTGCAGAGTAACAATGTTATTTACAGATAATAGGAACATGCTTGTAAGTAGAGCAGGACATTACCAGTAAATACCTTTTTATGTCACGTAAACTAAAAAAGAGAGACAAGCTTTGAAAATGCATTGACAGTACATATAGTCGGTCTTGAATGTCATGTTGAATTATTCTCCTAAAATACTTAATTTCAGAAATTCATTAAGAGGGTCTATTTAGTGTATTTGGTCTTATATCAGTGGGCCATCTTCTCTTTAGGGTTACTGTTGAGCGGCAGATTGAAAGAGATACACGTTCCCATCCACAGAAACCCTGTTGAAAATCCTACATCTGTAAATTGAAAACTTAAATTGAAAGCCACCTCGATTTAGGAGCTAGTTTATGAATTCCAGAGCTAAGCAGTCTAGCTTGAACATGATCTATTGCCCTTCTCTTGCCCAAACTCCATTTGATCTATGGTCGTATTATCTATAATGCTGTCTTACATGATTCTCTTTTATTGCCAGAATCAGTGTCAGACAGCAAAACAGATTACATGTTAGATTAAATCAATACAAACTTTGTTTACTGGGCTTTGAAATGTAATTCTCCATTTCTCCTGACACTTATGTAAACACACACTATTGAAGGCTCAGATCGTTGCCCGTGGTTCTGTGGTTGGTCTGCTGGTCCACCACGCTTTCTGTCACCATGCCATTCTTCCAGTGCTGCTGCTATTCTCTGCCACTCAGCCCTTGTACCCAATAGCAGGAATACAGAATAGTGGCCGCTCAAATCCACCCACTGCAACACCCACTTCATTACTGGGATGGGATGCATGCCTGCTGAGTAATTGTAATGGAACACAATGGGCAGTAGTCCCATAAACCTGCCTCTAAATACATGCTCATGACCAAAAACAAAAGCAAAGGGCCACAGAAACTGCAGATTACTGTGTCCAAACTTCAGAGCTACTACTCACCACTTGAACTTATGTGTTATAAAAACCTGGCATGTGTGTTAATGAAGCATTTTTAGAAATCCCAATTACACTCAGAAGCCTCAAAAGCATCTACAGTTTGATGTGAGTGGGATATGTATTGGCTAATGAGACCAAACTATAACAACATGGCGTGATTACAGTTAGTCTAATAGGTGAAGC
Source organism: Chromis chromis (assembly GCA_900302755.1). Taxonomy (NCBI): domain Eukaryota; kingdom Metazoa; phylum Chordata; class Actinopteri; family Pomacentridae; genus Chromis; species Chromis chromis. The sequence continues at coordinate 36,380 of OMNN01098529.1, forward strand.
TAAGTAAAGGTAGTGCGAAGTGTTAATTAACGTTGGACCAAAGGAGACAATACAGGCCAAGAAGCATTTAAGGATAGTGTTTGTGTTTTGAGGGCGATGCACAATATAGCTATGTTTAGATTTTTGTCACACTAAATGATATTCTTTGAAACACCATTTAAATGGTTTATACCCAGGCAGAGCACAGATGATCACTATCTTTGCTTAAAATGAGACATGTAACTTTTCTTGACTGTAATCCTAGTTGTAATATACAAAATTACATAGTATAAAGACCTTATAATTAGGGTCTTTGTGGAAATTAGGGACATTACTGCAGTCGAAAAACCTTGCTTCTTGCCCCAGTCTCAACAGAAACATCTGTGTTTAAAAGGTAACAATCAAATGACAGGCAAAACACACACTTACAAGAGGCTAATTCAGCTAAAAAGCTTAATTTGGCATATATAGTATAGGAATGACAATAAGTTATCTTAATTATTAGTTGACCTCTGGCAGAGAGACATTAGGGGCAGCTTCCACCCTTGTAAATGACATTCAGCATGATCAGAAGCAAGTAACCAGAAACGTTACAGGAACCAGCTTCTTTTTTTCACACAAGATAAATATAATTAGTTGAAATATGTGAATTACATTCTTGTGCTGCAGAGTTCTGGGAGTCAGCTCAGTATTAAATGGTAATTTTCCCAGCATGGTACATTGTAAAATTCACTTTATGGTATCATTCTGCTACTTGTTCTAAGTAACTTTATGTCTTTCTGTATACACAGTGTCAAAAGAAAGAATCAGCACCTTGTCCTGTCAGTCTTTCAGCTTTTATATCTACAGAAAATGCCAAAATATTTCTAAAGATTTTGTTTCACAGAGAGTAGTAGACATGTAAGTTCCTCGTGTTCTCTTTGCAGAACCAGTAAACTTGGCTAAAGGACAGAAAACCTTTGAAATAAAGCTGTGCCTGCAGAAAAGAATGAAAGACGTACAATAATTTACTGAATGTAAAGGATTAAAATCCCTGTATATATTTGGCTGCATGGTAGGTCATCCAAGTGTGTGTTTGTCACAACCGAAGAACATTTAAGTAAATTCCATCTTCCTTAACCTTCACAAACTTTGTGTTTAATTCAGTCTATTGTAAAAACCCTGATTATATTTATTTTAGTCTGAATATTTTTTATTTGCATACCATCTAACAATGCATAGTCTCAACTATATTTTTATTAACTAATTACGTTATATGTTTTAAAGGATCTCGTGCATCCATATCAGCACAGTTATGTTTGATTTCTCACCTGAGATCACTGACATAAATGTAGGCTGCACATTATTTAAAATCCTTATTTTAGGCTTTATTTTGATGGTCATCTTTCATTGATGTAGTTGGTGTAAACAACACCGACCACAGCACTGCTATCTTTACCACGTAGTTACTCCAAAATTGGAGACAGTTTTGGAGTTGTTGTTTTCTTTTTTCTTTTTTATAGCAAGGACCATAGCCACAGGGCACATTCTTAGACATGGGGGATTTCAAAGCCTTGTTTTTGGGTAGACATTTCTTGCATCTGGTGGATGGAATGAGGGTTTAAACCATTACTGCGATTAGAGCTGCCTCACTATGATCTCTTGAGCTTGCTTACTGCTGCTAATAGCTGTTTCCTCTCTATTTCTCTCTATCTTTTTCTTTTTCGCTTTCTCTCTCTCCGTGAATGATTTTTATGCTTTGCTAAAACATGTGGGGGCGTTGAGAGAGGATTTAAATGCAACGATCCCCCTCCTCTTTTTTTGGTGAATCTCAGTGTTCTTTTCTGCAAGCCTCTGATGACGACAGGGCAGCTTTAAGCCTGGCAGTGCCCACGGCAGGCTGCCGTCTCAGCGCTGCCCACTCTCCTCTGTGTTGGCATGCTGGAGAAAGCGAGGGTGGGGTTCCTCTCTAACAGACCCTGTCATTCCTAGGAAAGCCTACATGTCCACCCATGCAGGATTCCTGATAGGTCTTCATGTTGGGGATATAAGAGCACGGAGATAAGTATTTTATTTTCAGTAGGTGATGGTCTTCATTCAGCAAAGAGTCAAGGATGTATGTTTAGATAAATGGACAAGGCGCTTATTCGCACTTCTATATGACAGCGAGGGTCAAAAAGTGAAACATGTACCATAATATCCATCTAATTGCATATTCAGTGTCATCAGGTGGGTGTTTTTGGCTCTGCTGGATTAAATCAGCGTGTTTGGCCGGGATTCAGAGAGTTTATTTCCTTAGCTAATGTTCCTCTTTGTCATTATAACACCCTGTTAAGCTGACCCGTATCCCGCTCCATTCAGTCATTGCCCATTACTACACAACATATATGATTCATGCAAGCTTCTGAAGAGGAAAGAATTACAACCTTCTGCTCCTAGGAGCGCTGGATTGATTATGCATATTCATTGCAATGAAGAGAGGCAATAAACCTCCACCACCTTTTCACACAAAAGAAGAATAATTTGAACCTTGCGAACCTTGTGTGTGGCATGCCGACCACTGCAGGTGCAAACAGAGGCAGTCATACTGAGAGCTGCATTACAAGGTTCAAGTTCTGCCCTCATTTGGCAGAACTATAGATATGTGCAAATATCTTGCATGAGTGAGATTGCTCCTGTCACATTTATATCTTATAACCAATATTTTTATATTTTATTGCTTTCACATCCTTTTCCTGTTTTCTTCTTTCCTCCGCATTCCCCCTGCTTTCACTTGTATAATGACAGTATATTTTATTTTTTAAGCTACCCTTTTGTACCCTGTTGATGCAGTAGCATGGCATTCTTTCACCTGACATTTGGTCTAAGAGCGTAGGCAGGAGTACTTTTACTCTTTGGCTGTGAGTAAAATATGATTTCAATTACCATGAAAATGTATTGTATTATCAATGGGAGGATGAGAAAAGATTAAGGAAGCTCTGCGATGCTCTTACAAATGACAATGGTCAGGTTTTTATGCAAGCAGCAGTATTGGAGAAAATGACAGATTTTCACAGTTTGACAAAAGCTCTGAGAAAAGGAGGTGGTTCAAAATGTAAAGCCGACTCTACAGACCCTGGTATGTATAAGGTGAGGTTATTTGCTTTAATACATATGAACTTTTGTTTAGTATTGATTGAACGTAATTTTTACTTTTTACACAGCAGACTAACCACGTAATAAAAATGCAGCCATTCATATTTGGAAAAACATGAGAGAATGTATGACAATTATGAAATTCAGTAATTAAATTGAATTTTGCCGCAGCACAGAGGTAATAGCAGAGACTTAGAGTAGCAGCAGGTCTTTAATAAAAATGCCACCTGAACCTGTGCCTCCTGATTATTATTCAGTATTCACACAGAAACTCTCTCTAGTCGGTTCATATACATTGACTGCAAGATCTGTTCAAACAGAGATTCATAATCTGCATGGGAAGTGCATCTGCTCCTGTGGATACTTAGACAAACATACAAGATTAAATTTCTATTTATATGAGCCACAGAAACCTAACATTTGCCAGAGAATCATTGTAAGATCTGGAGACGACTTGGTCGCACTTTGGCACAGTAAGAAACTTGTACATTTCCTTATTGTGATCTGTCCAGCAAGCAGAGAGCAGAAGTTGAAGAAACCAAAATTGAACTGTAGACTTTGATTTAGATTTTTAGTTGTAGAATGAAATAGGGAAAACTCTGAATATAGACTCTTTGTATGACTTTACGGACAGGATTACTGTGGTGCTTATGCTTGAAACTGAGGTAATTTACTTTTTTTTTTTCTTTGACAGCCTCTTTTGTTTTTAGAAGTAAGTAACCACAAAGTTATAGGTGATCAAGTGAAGTTTACTTAAGACCCAGATGCTTGGCTTAGTGGCATTTTGCCCAAAATGTTTTGTGCTTCTCATTTGTGGTCCGGCATAGGGTTTAGTTACAGCTGTGTCCCAATCCTCTGATTCACCTTCTTTAAGAACAGCTTCAGGGCTGCTCATAATGCTTAACTCTCCATAATGCCATCCCCTTCATCTCCCCAGTGGTCTTATTGTCTTAACTCTGGATGGAGAGACAGAGTGTAAGAAAAAACAGGTTAATACATGGTTGGCACAGTGAAAGTAAAGTATCTTTTCAAAGATAGATTCTATTCAAGTTCTCTTCGGAGAATGTTTTCCATCCAATGTTTGCTGTTTCCCCCAACTTGTTTAGTTACCACGTTTAGTCTTTTTTTTAAATTTAATTTTGTTTTGTTTTTAACTGCTTTTAAGATATATTGGATAAAATTAAGAAATTCACTTTGCATTTGATGTCAAAAGTAGTAGCGATCAGGTTCATTGAAGTGTTGATTGATTTGAGGGAATGATAAAACTGCCTTCCTTGTCATATTCCTGATCCTGTAGTTTGGAAGCAGAGAAAATGTTATGCAAATGATTTGTTAATCCCTTTACATTATTTGTTCCATTTCTCCCTTTCATTTTCACACTCAGTTTCTAGCACAGCAAGCTGACAGGCAGACACCCTCAGATTGCTAATTCTTAAGATAGCAAAAAAAAAGTCAGTCACCCATCCCACATTTAGACTACACTTGCTTCAATTAATTAATTTGACTTTAATGATTTACCTGAAAAATGCACAAATAGATCCGGAAAACCCTCCAAACACTTTACTTTAATAACCTTGAACTTTCACCTTTCTTTGTTTCTCCTGTGCATTTTCTTACGTGCTTCTGCCAGCAGATTAACAGTCTTTCAAGAAAAACATTGACCTGCACAATTAAAGCTATAAAATCAGCATAAGCAGGATAAGACAGCTGAGTCTAAGCCGAGAGAGCACATGAAACTGTGACCAGTGTTTTTTCCCTAGTTTTGTTGTCCCAAAGGTTGGTGTTAAAAATAATAAGAAAGAGGTGGGATGGTCTTAGATTCAAGAAGCTTAAAATGCAAAATCTCAAATAAGCCCAATTTTTCCCAGCCAATCGTGTTGCATTTTGGTGGGTTTGTGTTGATCGTCTCAACTGACTCACATACCGCCCCTCCCCAAATAAAAACACTAGAGATTTACGTGGCTTTTCAAAAAATGTATCTAGACATTTATCCAGCTTAATCTTCTTAACATATTAAAGTGATTTGCTTTACCCTGAAGTGGCTGAAGCTGCGAGCTCACCGCCCCTCATGGCACTAAGACCTCAGAGGCATTGTGGACACCTTCCGCTCTTGAATAAGAGAGAGGTGGGCAGGAGTCAACCTGCTTCTCAGCTGTGGAGCTGTGGCTGTCCCCGCTGTGCGTCCATTTTACTTTTTTTGTTCTCTTATTAGTCCAACTGTTGCACTCAGTCAGTGTTCTTAGGCACATGGCTGTGCCAGCACTGCCCACACTGTGGTGTGGAGGTTTGGAGCTCTCAGCTTTTGAGCTGAACTGAAAGAGCTCTCTCACAGAGTAGGTGTTGGCAGGATGCTTTGTTTCTTTCTGTGAATGTCATGAGAGGTATGGGTAGTGAGAAAACTGAAGCACAGTGATGGCATGATTTATCTGGGTGCCAAGTTTATGCCTGACTGCAGATTTGGGCATTTTCAGATAGATGATGTGCTTAACCTTTTCTTCAGAGGCGACACAAATCTGAGAATCACTTGTGACGGTTACAATGTGTTTTTCTTTAAAACACCACTTCACAGGCCGGGCAGCGAAAAGGTCCTGGTCAAATTCAAGTGCTGCTAATGTCCTTATTTGGCATAATGCTCTATGGATGTGCTTCAGGGCATTAGTTTCGCCACATCTCATCAGTAGAACTGCAAGTTTACACTTGGAGACATTCATTGTAGCTGAAGTCTTAGACCATTTATCGTCACCATGGTATTCAGCTTAATGTCTGTCATAGTTAAATCGGACATGATGGGGTCAAAGTAAATGCGGCCATGCTGCCTGGATATAAAAGTGTTTTTGAAGTGATCATAAAATAGCTATGTTAATACAGTTTCATTTGTTTAGTTTCAATATTAAATGTTTATTTTTGTAGTAAATGGAGATGCGTTTTTGGTGAATAACTGCTATATTTGCTACCTATTTAAAACAGCTTTCATTCTGACAAGTCAAGCCAAAAACTGTTTTTTGTGATGAGCACATGATGAATACTTAGATTTGACCAGAAAACCTTTACAATGTTGGAACTCTTTGGAGAATTTTCAAGTTCACCTTTAATGTGCTGTGTTTAAGGTGCTGCCTTGAGTTCTCAGTAGCTCATGTAAGCTACCTGCTTATAGCAGATTTTCACACTTTCTTACTACCTGTGGTTCAGTTGCCACTGAAATATATATTTTTTAGACATTATAATACAAAACCTAGACATAATACCTATACATGCATACATTCAATATACACATACAGCAAGTCCTCTGAGAGGTTGGAGCTTGATGAGTGTAAAACAAATAATTGGTTTTCAAAACAGTCAATTAATTAATCGACAAACTGTTTAAGCTTTAGTTTCTTACACTGGCTGCAACTGTACGCATGGATTTGATTGATCTACCCTGTTCCATCTCACACTATAAAACACATACATCAGAAGAATGTCATGCTGTTGTTATCTGGCTAAATAATGGCAGCAACTTAAAATACAACTATTGATCTAGATTAGAGCAGAACATTGATGATTGAACATTATCTTCATATTTTCCTTCTATGCACAGAAGACTCTTTAGATGAAAAAGACATCATTGACTGCATTGCTAGGTTTGCATAACATACAAATATAGTTTGCACACAGTGATAAATGAGACTCTCAGACAGAACATAGATCCCTGTTCTTTATGTGTTGTACCAAAATGATTTAGCTCTGCTGTGTACATTTGTAAGGATACTTCATGAAATTAAATGTAGTATTTTGCTCAATCTCCTCTCTTATTCAGACTGGCAGGTACTTGACCTTGTGTACTTGGACTGAATGTCTGACAGGTGTTAAAATCATACACTGAGGCTGTCCATACAAAATGTTGTTGAACGTAGCCCAGCTCTGCACAGACGAGCACTTCAAACAAACTATGAGTGGTAGCTTCTTTTCATATCACACAGAATAGAAGAAATTGATTGGAACTGGGAGGCTTAGGACTGGATTTTCCTCAACCATAATATTTTTTCTTTAACAACTGCAGCTTAAATTTAGATTTTTTCTGGCTTTGTTTTTTATTTCTTTGTCCAAATCCTATCGAGTGGTGCTTCAGGTTTTTCCTTGAGTAAAAAGTTGATATTGTTGTGGGGAGGGAGAAAGGACTTTTTTCATGTGTGCAGGAATGTAGATTTCTTCCCCCCGTGAAATCCTAATTGTGCCTTGGAGGGCTGGTAGGGTATCTCTGCTCAGCTCAGCTCAACAGGATTTGTGTCTGTGTATGTTAGAGTATGTCTCTTAGCTTGAATACGGATATAACCCTTTCATTGCACAAGCTGCTGATTTCTCATATTTGCCGATAGGCTGATCCTGTGCATCCGTAGCTTTTTGTGGAAAACATTGAAAGTTTTTTTTTTTTTTGGAAGCTTCCATATTTATTTTTTTCCTTAAAATATTTGATATTTGTTAAGAATTATTGCAGATAACATGTGGACCTCTTTTTGTGGATCATCCATATTTGAAAATTAAACTCCTGAGAGCAGGTTTTGTCAATAGTATATGGTCATATGGAGAATATATCACAGGTCAAAACTATGTCTGTCCTTTGCGCTGCTTGAGTTATTGCTGTGCATTTATCTATGCAAATCCAGGATAAGATCCTATCTGCCTGCAGCGACATATCCCCCTGGATTTGGTCTTTGTGAGTGAGGCAGGTTATGGTTGACAGTGAAAAAGGAATAGCAAAAACATGTGAAGATTATTGCTGTAGTCATTAATTGTTGCTTGAAAGGGGATTAGGATTACCAGTCCTATAGAACACTCTAACACCTGTCCTTCCTCGTATCTAACAATGTTACTTCAGTTTTCCTTATTTCAGTATCAGTTCAAGTTGGCAAAATAAAAAAGGCTGATTTATTCAAATGAATCATCAGCGCTGGAAATGATTCAATATGAGCTACATTCAGATGGGTGATATATTATTCCCTTGGGGAGAGGCAAAGATGGAGCTGTGGAGCTGTTTTATTTGTGCTGTCTTTATCAGTGTGTCAGGCAGAGAGGCTGAGCTTGTTCTCTATGAATGGACGAGCCCTTGAACCATAAACCTGTACCTCCTCTGATAACAGTTTGCATTGTGATGTAAGTGCCATTCTCTGTGATGTCCTCTCTGACAGCACTAAATATATCAACATGCACAAAATGATCTGTCAGACGAATTATTTTATTCAACCAGTTCTCCAAAACTAAGGATTTTCTGTGCTGCGTACGCTATGTGTGTGTTTTTGAAGACATATTGTGGATTTTGTTAGGGATTCGAGGCAAAGCGCAGTATTGTGGTTGCATTTCATCAAGCTGTGCTGCTCATGTTCTTAATGTTTTGCCTGTAGGGGAACATATTTACTGTACTTTGTGTCCTCCATACCTTATGCTGTATATCGTTTAGTGCTATTTCTGCTGTTGGGACCTCTGACTGCTCTGACGTCTGAAATCGCCACATCTTCTAAGGTGATGAGAGTGCTCCCTGAATTACTCAGAGCCCGTGATGACATGGCCCTGATTGTCAGACGGGTGGGCTGGTGACACTGGAACACAGACGGTGCTTGTCTGTTTGAAATATTCTGTTTCAAGCTTCCAAGCCCTGGGCAGTCCTCTCTCCCAGTCTCCCAACACCCAGCTTCGCCCACTGAAACAAGACTCTTCCATACTGGAAAATCCGGCCCTGTCAACTGGCAGTCTGGACTAGGTTCAGCCCACACGCCAAGCACCCCCCACCACCACTTCCACCCCTTAATAGGCACTAGAGTTTGCCACCCCATGTAGATGCCTTTTGGTCGCCATCCATGGATGGCGTCAATAGCATCTTCCTACACAACAGTGACTGAACGGAGGGCACAAGAAAATGTGGGAATAATTTACACTTTCTCACTGTACTACCATCAGAAACCATAATTAATCATGATAGAAAAAATGTGGAAGCCATCTTGGCTGGTGAAACACGCAGTGCCTGTGAACAGCCCTGACACCTTTAACAGCTCCGATGGCCAAATAGGAATGGGTGTCAGAGTGCTTACAACTAAGCTCCCTTCATGGCAGCATGTTTCCCATCGTCTTCCGAATTGTGTCTGCTGCATGATGGTTCTCCATGAAGTGCAATGTTGTAACATTTTCCTATATTTTAGCTACATGAAGTTCAATCATAGACAGTCTTAAATGTTAAATGTCAAAATAGATGGTAGACAAAAGCAGTTGTTCTTCTGTTAAAATAGACAAGAGTGATAATGTTGCTCAGGCTTTCACTCTTCTCATTCTAAATTTAAAAAATGAACAGTTTCAGTATGAATGAAATAGCTGCCAAAATATAATGTAATGGCCCAGATTAGGTTAATTTTAGAACACAAATTAAATAAGAGCTTTAGGTGTTTGCAGCTTTGCAGCCCTGCTTAAACTCGCTGTTTTCAGTTGCACTTACACTAACCAAAACATCCACTAATCCAAATCAGTCTTTATTATTTTACCTTTTATCCTCCAAATACCTTTAAGTGCTTTTAGAATCAAAATAGTTTATTTTAATTCCCAAATCCAGGTGAGGGAATTAGAATGTGCTCACCTTTAACTTTTACAGGCTGCACTTGGTGGTAAAATGGCAGATCTATGACTCTCAGTGTGTGACATGCTTGACAGATTAATTATGGATGTGAGACCAGTGCTGTAATTTGCCCTGTTTGACTGTGTTGTGTTCTCAGCAGCCAAACTACATGACAAAAATATATCCCTCTCGCCTCATTTAGCACGGGCTGGATCTGCGGCTCGTATCCCAGCACCTGGCCGCATGTTACTTCAGAGTACCTGTTAGTGGTAGTTACTGTGTCTGAGCATGTGCATTTGCAGAAATGCTTTCATGGCAGTGAGTAGGTGTATGTGTGTAAAGCCACCACTAGAAAGTGTTGAAAGCCTCAGCTAGCAAGATCGCATCCAGGGTGACTAATAAGCTTAACATGAGCACGGCTGTGTTCGCAAGCATGGTGCGGTAAAAGAAGTCTTCAATGTTGAGAGAAATGCAGAAATGGTTCCCTAGGCTGCTACTAATTCCTTCACCCCCCTCAAGCTTCAATCAGACTGTGAACCATCTTACTGTTAGCTATGGCTTCATAGCAGTTACAAAGTGCACACCAAAAGTACAAGGCTTTATAAACAAAGTTCAGGACAGACTGCATTTAAACATTTACAGAGTTTATCAAAGAGCTGTTCATTTGTGGTTTGGAGGCTACAATAAAATGTATTGTTCAGGACACAGAGCTGTCATATTTAGGGTGCAGACTCTACAGCCTATGTGATAATGCATTGTCTCATATTCCCTTCTGTCATGTGTTAATTAGACTAAAATGTAGCATATTTGCATGTTTGTATGTTCAAACAGAAAACATGATTATGCAATTATGTAAACTTAGGTTTTGTATTTTGCTCTGCTTCCTCTTGAACTGTTGCCTCTTCACTCACTCACTTTTCTGTTTGGCTACCTAGCAGGGATCTAGTAGCTGTGTTGTCTTTTGGCCTAGAATATGCGTTTGTATCCACACGTGACTTTCCTTTGACCATGTGGCTCCTCGAAGTGTGGATTTATAAGCCACTTCACACTCCATTCCTGTGTGGGAGGAGGCTGAGTTAAAAATAGGCAGGTTTGGAGGTAGTGAGCAGCCCGCACTGTGTGAAGCACTTAAAAACACACTGAGAACTATTGGTATTCTCTTTGCGTATAATTTATTTGAGACAGTAAATAATGTGAATGGTAAACCAATAACTGCAGTTGTCATTGGCTCTTGTGAAATTACCCATGTCATGTTGTACCACAGCCTAATGTCAGAAGCATCAGTAGCACTTAAGTTGCAGTAAAGTGGCAACGCGCTGAGATTGTGTGTTATCGACTTTTTCCTGCCGAGTATAAAATCTAAGAGTGGTTGTAAGTGGTTTCAATTACAAAACACTACCTAAGCACATTGAACCTATGTATATGCGTTTTTATGTGTGTGTCCATAATATCTTCATCTCTAATATACCCTCTTATATCATTACAGTGATGGAGAATTTGGCTTTTCATAATGTCAAAATTAAAGCACAGTAGGCTGAGATATCCTAACTTTAATCCCTAGTCAGCTCTGTGTCCTGAAAATTCTATTTATAGATTAGAATTTTTTGTGTTTCATGGAAAATACAAGTATAATTGTTGCACTCAAAGACGCTTTACATTGCATTATTCATTCACTCCGATACTCGATGGTGATAAACTACGTATGTAGCCACAGCTGCCCTGTGGCAGACTGACGGAAGCGAGGCTGCCAATCTGCGCCATCGGCCCCTCCAACCACCACCAACCACTCACTCTCACACTGCATTCACCCAAGCTTCCTGGTGTTCCCTCACGGTCTCCCATCCAGGTACTGACCAGGCCCTACCTCGCTTAGCTTTATTGATCCCCTTGGGGAAATTCCTTCTCTGCATTTGACCCATCCTATTCAAAGTTAACCTTAACTATACATACTAGGAGCAGTGGGCTGCCGCGGTGCAGCGCCTGGGGAGCAGTCAGGGGTTAAGGGCCTTGCTCAAGGGCCCACAGTGGTGGTGACTGGGACAAGCGGTCGCTCTCACTTTCCCATCTCAACCTCTTGCCAGTCCGGGGACTCGAACCAGCGACCCACTGGTTACAAGTTCGCTTCACAAACCACCACTGCCCCACTACCTATTTAATTTGGTGTCGGCCAAATTAAATATCAACGATGGCCCAGATGAACAGATAACGCCTGGCGGGCTAAAAGTTCACAGTTCTGTTTAAGAAAAAAACTAAATATGGCATTAAATGTAGGTTTAAGTAGGTTTTTTAAATGTTATATACATACATCTGTACACCTTTAAAGACACAGAGTACACAGAACCATAAGTATGCAACCTTTACACAAAATATTTTGGCTCTTATTAAGATTAGTTAATAATGCTAAGGGGAAACTGTCACACACTAGTTAGTAGTGGTAGTTTGACTGTTTGATCCATTTCTATTTAAACAAAAGGAGAAGCAAAGTGGTGTGATGAGTGAGAAAAGAAGACTTTGAGCTGCAGCAACTAAAAACCAATATGAAGTCTCTGGAGAGCGGACTAGTGGGCAGGCAGCAGGTGTTCTGAGTTTAACAAGGAAGATAAAAGCCAAAGAAGTTGCACAGGACAGACTCATTTTTATTCATGCGTCATGACTCCATGCCTTCGTGTTTAATATGCAAACAAACCTGCTCCGGTTTCCAGTGAAGTAACTTGGATGACTATTTAAAAACCACAAAGCCTATTCAAAACTCAGTCTTCACCTGGCAGTGAGGAAAGTCAAACAAAGACACGCTGTTTCCTCTCATTCCATTATTAGAGTAAGCCTGTTTCTAATGAGGATTGTATGAGCTGCATTACAAATCATGTAACGCCACATTAATAGACAAATACACTGAATGTGGCTTTTGGTGTTTTCTGGAAAAAGTCTGTCTCCTGTTAAATTTGTCGTTTGACATTGAAATGAAAGATCGCTGCTGTATAACACAGTTTGACTATTACAGAAGGCTCACATCACACCAGCATCCTCAGTCTGGGCAGTGGTGGTGCAACAGGTTAAGCCCCTGGGCTACTGATCAGAAAGTCAGAGGATCGAACCACCACTGTGGGCCCTTGAGCAAGGCCCTTAACCCCTGGCTGCTCCCCGGGCGCTGCACCGCGGCAGCCCACTGCTCCTAGTATGTATAGTTAACCTTAACTTTGAATAGGATGGGTCAAATGCAGAGAAGGAATTTCCCCAAGGGGATCAATAAAGGTTAGATTATTATTATTATTAGTCTGACTGTTTTAATCAGGAACTAACAAGAACAATAGACAATAAATGAAACAATGAAATATTTAACAAGAACCAGAAAAGAGAAGACGATTGTTACAAACATTACGTACAACAATGGAAAGAACTGTCAGGAAACAATATGGTCTTGATACTCTGGATGCTAGCAGATAAACACAATATAATACACAAATTACTTCCTATAACAAATGTAGTTTTTTTTATACAGTGAATATTGTCAAACATCTCTTCCATGAGAATGTTGTTTGCAAACTGATCCCATGCAATAAACCTGGCTTTTCATATTCTTCCTCACAACTGTATTGAAGTTAAAGCTGTATGCGACGTTTATGTTATGCTCATTGTCTATTAACATAAATGGTGTTTTCTTTTCTTAATAAAGAGCCTATTGGTAGATGGTAGCTTGATTTTAACTTTAAAAACAAACCGATTTCCAGGGATTTCCAGGATAGAGTACCAGAAATGATTAAATTCACTTTAGCACCGTGATAGAAACACTCCACTCCCTCTGCTTGTCCTCTCATTGCTCCAACACAAAGGTTACAATTTCATTTAGCAGACGCTTTATCCAAAGTGACGTACATAGGTAGGTAGGTGGGGCAGCATTAAGGACCTTGCCTAAGGGTCCTCACTGGATACCTGCACCCTGACTGGGATTTGAACCACCGATCTCCCATGCCAAGGTCTGATGTGTTAGTCACTGAGCTATCCAGAGTCAGACTGATGCAAGATCTTCTGTCACTACTGCTGTTAAATCACTGTATATATACACAGACTTACACCAACAAGGTTAATACAGTGAATGTAAAGTTTCACCTTGTTTTTCTCTTGTTTCTCTGAGCAGTACGAACATTTGCTTCACATCAACTGTCCCTTCTTTGTTTTCGAAATCAGGACAGGCCTGTTTGATTTGACTTGTAAATTGTGCCGATACAGTGAAGCAGTTCTTTACCTCTGAGTCAAATGCATCCATTGTGCCCCGTTCACGTGATTGTATTACAGAGACACTTTACAAACAGAACAATAAGGCTGTACTGTAGCTGTAATTCATGCTGACGTGAGGCGGTTTGTTTTTCCATCCCTGCAGACGACTGTGATCGAGTACGTGAAGCCGTCTGACCTGAAGAAGGACATGAATGAGACCTTCAAGGAGAAGTTTCCTCACATTAAGCTGACGCTGAGCAAGATAAGAAGGTGCAGATATCTTGTCTGTGAAGGTTCTCAGTCATCCAGGTCATGGTTATCCTCGTAGTTTCAATCGTAGCATCTGGACTTGGTAGAGTTTGTCGAAGACGTTCCACCTTCATCCAAGAGGCTTCCTCAGTTCTAAACTGACTGGTTGGGAGTTCCAGATTTTATACTCTTCAGGATCCATTAACACTATTGAAACTCCAGTCTGCTGGGTGAGTGTTGCCCCTCCCTCATTATGCGAGTTGTTAGGTCATTCCCTCTCACAATGGGGTTCGTTAGGGCCCGTTGTGGCCAGGTGTGAAAGGGTTCTGTTCTTCCTGGG
>OMNN01098531.1:0-11346 GCA_900302755.1 Chromis chromis
TTCAAGTACAAGGGACAGCATGTTTTATTATTTTCTTTCCTTGTGTTGACGTGCAAAACACAATGAACTTGCCATTTTACGTTTTTTTAGTTTATTCTTTGTAATTATGTTACTAATTATTTGTAATTGTTGATCATATTTGTAAGGGCAAAACATGAATTATCTTGTTTCATGTATTAAGTATATGTGTTTTTTCATATTACATGCCTGCCTGTTTAGTTTAGGTTGTACCAAATATCTCATCAAACGTACCAACAAAAACCATTCCTTGATGAGGAATCTGGATTTCGTGGATCAGCAGGATTTACCTTAAACCAGCAAACCGAACCATGATAATGTTACTGGGAAATTTGATGATGATTGAAAGGCAGCATCCAGCATCTAGTATCATATGTCGTTTTTGTATTCGAGATATACACAGTCCTAGATTACTACTCTTTTTGTGTACAGTCTGATTTGTCATGTTAGGAGGGGGCACAAAGTGTAACAGCCTTATAATACTGTAGCCACAATCCATACGTTTCCAATGTTTCTTTTCCCATATTCTGTGTCTTCTGTTTTCACTGCACTTACTCTGAATGGACTTCACTATGTCAGCACTGGTGCACACAGTCCACCTTCAGAAGCTTCTTCTTGTGCTCTTATCTGTCTTGATCCCTATCTACCTCTAATGTACAATCTGTGACATTATTCCGCTGTCTCATCTGATCCCTGACGTTTATTTTATTTTTTGCCTTAATTCCTGCTATTGGTACACATTTGCAAATTTGATATTATTGGCTGATGTGTGGTGTGCCAAGTTAGCAAAGGGTGTGGATGGATGGATAAAATTACACCAAAAAACACAAAAAAGTTGATGTAAACTACCTCTATGCCTGTGTAAGTGATGGGTTGACATATTTTGTTCACGAACACAATGTCAAGACTTGAAATAATTTCCTCCTTATGGTCACATGTAACCTATCTGCAGATCTAGTTTAGTGATATCTCACTTATAAACTTGATTAGAAATATTAACGCTGATTTTTCTCCGTTTTTTATAAACATAAATGCAGTTTATTGGCTGTTTTTTACTTGTTAAAGCTGCTATTATTACTAATTAAAATTAACCGGCTCCGGAGGACGTTGCGTGCTTACGTCATACGTCACGTTTCTATTGGTCCGTTGCGACGTTGATTGCTAAGAGGAACCGGCTGTCAACTATTTAGACCCGGGGATGGAGGGAGCTCGGCGGCCTGCTCAAAACACACGGAGGATGGACCCGACTCGCAATGGAAGTATCTGCAGGTAGGTTTTTTATTCTTAAGCCGATCAAATTAACCGAAAACAGAGCCGAGAAACACAAACAGGCCGAAACAGTGGTTAAATTGCTCTCGTGCGGCGTTCGAAGACGAACGTTATGCCGAAAAAATGAGTTTTTACTGCTTTAAAAAGTTGCCCAAAATGTATGAAACAGGGCGTTTTCGGTTAATGTTTGACCCGTGGTTGTTGAGAAAGTGTTGGCATTGGACTGCCATGTGGTTAAATGAGTGTGTGTGTCGGTAATGGTGAAATATTAGCCAAAACTAGGTAGTGACTGTTAACTGTTAACTCCAATTTGTTTAACGGCAGCACACGTTTGGTGTTCTGATTGAGGAGCTGCTGTGTGTAGGGGAAGATTTAGCTGTCAGTTTTTCCAGCTTAACCTACAAAAATGCCTCAAATTATTCATGCTCATGCCAAAGTTTGATTTTGATTGATGCAAATGACTTAAACAAGTGACACAAGATGGATTGTGTTGAAGTTTGGACATCACAGTAGAAGATAATCAGTTATTGCTCGGTACTGTTAAAAAAAAGAGCTGTTTAATTTCACACTGTTAGCTGTCCTGAACGCACAGTTTGTTTTCAAGCAGGCTGATTTACACTGGAGCCGTTATGTTTAATTGTTTTTCAAAGTTTGGCCCCTGAATCAGTCCCTCTAGTAGTCAAAACTTGGGAGTAAAATCAAAATATTTTCACTTGAACCTTGATTTTGCTTAAGTCTTTCTCCTGGTTAAAATCCAACTTTAAAAATATTATCAATTGTCTGGCAACTTTGAGTTTTTGTTATACCTTTGCATAAATAGTCCTGGGCTAAAATGCCTGGTCCAGTTTTTTGTTTTTAACCTGGATTGTGGAGCTCCTCAAGAGCAAGTGGTCAACTGATCTTGCTGGTCTATGAAAATGCAAGATTTGCAGGATTTTAAAGACTTGTTTGCCAATTATATTATGAAACAAACCAGTAAACTGACAGCTCTCAGTAGTAGTCATTAACTCCTCTCTTTTTATTACAGGCGTTTCATGAATGGCTCTTGTCGATTTGGTCCGAGGTGTAATTATCGACATGAGTGGCCAGTCATACCGCCATCCCAGATATGTAGGCACTTTCAGAAAGGTGGATGCTGGTATGGTGAGCGCTGCAGGTAAGCCATTTCTTTTTTTTTTTTTTTTCTCCCTCTTTTTGTTTGCAACTAATTGAGGATGACATGCACACATTGCCTTCGCTCATTCAGTATTTTCCACTGCTAGGTACATCCATGTCCGTCAGCCTGAAGTTGATACAGCTGCTGCAGGCAGACGAGGTTCAGTGCCGGCCGTCTCCTCCTCCAGTGTTGCCTTTGCTCTACCTGACAGAAGAGGGTCAGAACCGGCTCTCCTGCAAACGGAAGAAGATGGGCAGCATTCCAGGCAGGAATGCAGTAGATCGGAGTCGGTTGTTAATGCCTCAAATTCACAGAACACTGGACACCTGACAGAAAATATTGCTGAAGAAACATCACAAGGTATTTGAGGTTTTTAAAGGCGACGCTGACTTAAATCTGCATTTCTCCAAACTCGATGCATTCTTTTTTTCTTTGCAGAAACTCACTCGGAATCGGCTCAGAGCTCCAGAGTTGCTCAGGCAGGTGCATCCCATGGAACAAATGAGGTGTGCATCTTGGCTGCTTAATTTTAATTGTCTTTTTTTATGGGGCATAGTAATAAATTGAACTCGGCTGAACCCAGGAGTGTTTTATCAGTTGTAACATTTTTGTGTTCAGGAGTCCTCTTCATCTGAGGATGGGGCCGCTGCTGCTGCGGCCTCTAGTACCCAGCTAGAGGAAACGGAGGCCTTCCTCCAGAGTAAAAACGTGACCTGTGGTATCTGCATGGACAAGGTGTATGAAAAGACGTATCCAAGAAACCAGGTTTTTGGAATCTTGCCAAACTGCAATCACTCCTTCTGTTTAGAATGCATCATGACCTGGAGGAAAACCAAAGACCTTGGGCCGGAAGTAGTGAAGTAAGTTTAAATTTGAAGTAAAGGCATCAGCATCTGACGGCGTACTATAAAGGATTTGACCTGACATCTGTGTAATGTTTATTTACAGAAGCTGCCCTCAGTGCCGAGTGAGGTCTCCCTTTTATGTGCCTAACAAATACTGGGTTGAAGGGCAAGCAAAGGAAAGTGTAATTGCTGCATTCAAAGAGAAATTCAGGTACATATGAAATTCAGTTTTGATAGCAGCACAGGCTTCAGGCCGAACATGACTGACCTTGACTTGAATGTCCACACCACCACAATTGAAGTGATTTTTGTCCTACCTTGACATAGTTTAGAGAAAGACTTGGTGTTCAAGTCTGCCCCTCATTTTATACTCAATGTGTTTATTGTACTGAATGTAGGTTTATAGTCCATCCTTTAATTCAGACTGGACACTCCAGCTGGACTTCAGTGTTAGAAGTGTTGTGTTCAACACATTTTGAAATATGGGGTGAAACTTATCCCCACCTCAACAAATCCAAAATAAAAATGGCCCAAACCGTTAAAGACAGTGATGATGAATGTTTGGCTGTAATGTGTTCTGTTTAGGTGCCACAGGTTTGCAAACGGAGAACTTGATCTGTAATTTCTAAATTACCTAAAATTTTAAACTTTTGTTGCACTGATTACTTTGACACTGAAAACAAATTCAATGATGCCTTTGTGTGATCAGCCCTGCCTGAAGGTTTTTAAAGTTTCTAGGTGAACCTAGGTAAACTTAAACCACTTATTTGGACTCCAAATCAAGTTGAAAGCATCTGATCTGCAGAGATTGCACACGACAATAAACGCCTGTAACTCTTTAATGAAATGGAGCCTTAGAATATCCTCGTAGTTTCAATCGTAGCATCTGGACTTGGTTGAGTTAGCTCGAAGACGTTTCACCTCTCATCCAAGAGGCTTCATCAGTTCTGAACTGACTGGTTGGGAGGTCCAGAACTGGAGGTGAAACGTCTTGGAGCGAAATCAACCAAGTCCAGATGCTACAATTGAAACTACGAGATAACCATGACCTGGATGACTGAGAACCTTCAGACAACCTTAGAATATAATTTATCACTTCAAAAGACATCCTGAATATTATTTCTGCTTTGGTCATAGACCCCATGATTGTCACTTGTAGCAGTGATTCGAGATTATATACTTCAGATGGTTACGTTGTTCTGCAGCCATGGATTAAAAATCTAAAGTTTGTGACCAAACAGTCTAGCCTTCAAAATAAGGACATGACTCTAAACACATTGCAAGGACCCTGTAAGACTGACCCTGATGAACTTGCCTGTCCATTATGAGGAATGCTAAAAGTGCTGCATTAGTGTTGAAAACAAAATGGGGACGCTCTTAAGAAATTGCAAATCCCCAACTTGATTGGCAGCCTTAAACATTTTGTATCCTGTGAAGATAAGTGTCCAAATGCTTGTAATCTCATGGCAGTACAGAGTTCTTGTGATTAGTTTGAGAAATACCCACATCCAGCTGAAGCCTCCCTTCTGTTCTCTCTGGCTCTTTCTGATTCCAGTAAGAAAAACTGCAGTTACTATGCGCGATACAGATGCTGTCCCTTCAAAACGGAGTGCCTCTATCGCCATAGTAAAGCTGCACATCACAGGTCCTTCCAGGTAAATAAACTGTAATCCTTTAGTGTTGTTGGTATGAATGAGAGAATACAATGGTGTCATTCACCTTCACCTCCTTTTCCTGCTCACAGTACCCCACAGAGGCCGAAGACGACTCTGAAGACGAAGATGATTACATAGATTTGCGCAATTTTTTCATAGCCATGACCCTCCTCAGTGACGACGACGATGTCTTTGACTTCCTTTTTAACTAACCGAGGAGGATCGTTTCTGAGCTTTTTCATTCTTTGTCATTGCTGAAAACCACTGAATGGGGCCTTAAAGGTAATCATTAGCCCCAGGAGAGCACATGGCTGTGTTTTGACCCTTCTGTCATCTTGGAATTAGCTTTGAAACATCCTTTGAGTAGCCTTTATTCAAGATCAGGGATATTAGTCATGCAACATGGAGTGTCAGCTGTGTTCACGTTTTTGTTTGTCAGACTACAGCAGATGATTTCACTAACCCGCACTCCTATAACCAGAGAGGAACTAATCTGTGAAATGATGTGCTGTAGTCTGGTTGGAAATGAGCTTGTGCACATGTAGCTCTCCATGACGCATGTTTTATTGCCCCAGCTCTTGATGTAAGCATTCCAGATTAGCCCCATCTTTAATTTCTATCCCTGATCTTGTTGTTAACCCGTTCCCTCCCAGTTAAGGTTTATTTTACTCTCCCACAGCCATCGTGCTTCGAAACATGTTGCAGATTGTTAACTATCTCTACCGATGTAATGAGTGCTCAATTTAGACTTTTGTCCCAGTAATTTGCACCATTTTGATATTTTAAAAGTGTTGTGTGGATGTTAGTTTTAATTGCCTAAAGGTAATAAGTGTACTGTACCCCTTCTTGCTAATGTCCACTGCTGATAACTGCCTCATATGATAGACATGACTCCCCTTTCCTAGTTTCGGCAAGAACATAAGATACTAAGATTTTATTTCTTTTAAACAAGTTGTACTTGTACACAGAAAATAAAACATTGTTTCACACTTTGCCTAAATCAAGAAGTGTGTCGAGCTTTTTATTGAACTTTAAACTGGGTTTTAAAAATATAGTTGCCTATTTGTGCCACTAGATGGAGGTGTGGAGCGCATGCGTAGTTAAATTACACCCACGAAGAAGAAATGTAAACAAGTGGCGGGGAAGCAGGCTGTCGGTTCTCGGTACGTTCATGGGTGATAAGCAGCGACTGGCCGGTCAGGCTTGGTGTGAAGCTCCACCCGGGAGTCTGGAGGTCGTCGGCATGTTTCTGCGTCGCTTTGACGGCCAGTCGAGGCTCCTGGTTCGGTCGCTGCTGTCGGGAGTCTCCGGGGCTCACAGAGCGATGACTGTCTTCCACAGACAGCAGCGGGCGAACACCGACACCTCGCTGGGGAACCTCCTGGAAACACTGTGCCGAGACGAAGTCAGCCGACCAGAGGCTGAAACCGAGCCGCTGACCGTGTAAGTTAAGCAAACAGCACTGGAGAGCCGCAGTAGCATGTCTCCGTTCACTTCAGCCACTGGGTTATAGTAACCACTGATGGGCTCAGTGGAACTTGAACATGCAGGTATATTAAACGCATGAATGTCAACTGTTCACAAGACTTTTAAACTTATAATGTAACTTGTCGCAGCATGACAATAGTGGAAGAGGTAATCACATAGTTTACTTACAATATAGAAATATCCCATAAACTAAAAGTAGCCTACATACATTGGCAATGAAATGTAGTACAGTAAAGGAACAGGGTTGGTCTTTCAAAGCGCTTTAGAGTACACAACCAGAAACCTGTACTTTTACATTTTATTTTTCTGTTAAATAAGGATTTTGAGGGTAACTTCTTCAATAAGAAATGACACATTGTTCTCTTTTATAATACATCATTTAATGTAATTTTACTGAAGCATCAGTGTGTCAGTATTATGTTTCTGTTGTAGCTGCTGCTTGAGCTAGTTTCGGCTACTTTACATGCACAGGAATAACAGTCACGAGATTAATGGTAGAGGTAATATGAGAAGTTCTAATCTTTTTAATTTAGTGAAAATGTAATATTGTCCTTCTTTGCTTTACATATACTATTAATCCGTTACGTTTATCTGACGGGTGAAACCACTAATTGGTATTCACATTAACATTTAACTTAACAAACACAAAGTTATTATAAAATACAATACACTGTAAATGTATATTAAACAAGTGGTTCCAAACTTTTTTGGCTAATGACCTCTTACCAAAATAAAAACCAGTGGAGTCGTCAACATTAATACATTGCTGCTTAAGTGTTGATTCATCAGTATTACCAGTCTGCTAATCTACTAAAATATACCGGTCATAGGGGACATTGTTCAACAAAACAAGTACTTAACATTTCTTTATCTAAATTAGAATTCTGGCTGCTGAACATACGAGTTCCACCACTGCCAGTGACCCAGTGTGCTCAATAACTAGTATTTTTTTTTTAGTGTTATTCATTACACTTTAGTTTTAGAGGACAAAATATCCTGAATTAGAAAGACCTATTTTATAGATGTAAGTTCAGTATTTAGTTTTTATCAATAATATTTCATTATGTATGCTTGTTTTATTTTGATATCTATAAATGCAGAAATGTTAACAACGCTATTAAAACTTTAACAAAGCTAATTTAAAGAGTGTAGTTTGTTTATTTCCTTGTATTTTAAAGGGATGAAAGTGACAAGAGCCTGCATCCTGGTTTTGCTATGTTTCTTTACACCTGAACTCCACATTATTCTTTAATAATCTAACCTTTATTGATCCCCTTGGGGAAATTCCTTCTCTGCATTTGACCCATCCTATTCAAAGTTAACCTTAACTATACATACTAGGAGCAGTGGGCTGCCGCGGTGCAGCACCCGGGGAGCAGTCAGGGGTTAAGGGCCTTGTTCAGGGGCCCACAGTGGTGGTGACTGGGACAAGTGGTCGCTCTCACTTTCTTGCCTCAGCCTCTTGCCAGTCCGGGGACTCGAACCGCGACCCACCGGTTACAAGTTCGCTTCAGAAACCACTAGGCCAGCACTGCCCCTAAGCAGTCACAACTTCCCTAGAAATAACTAAACAATGCGAGTATATGCACGTGCATTTCTGATAAGTATTCACAAAAGCAAAAAGCAAAAAAATTAAATGTGAATTAGGCTTGTTTCCATTAATTGCTTTGGAGTAAATAAACCAGGCTGTGTAGTGTCATCAGAAGGTGACGCTATAGGCTACATGACTGCAATAAACAGAGTGAAAGAAGCTGGAAACAAAAGTAGTTGTTTGCCAAGTGCTCAAAAACATCCAAGAGGAAGACGAAACAAACAAAACTTTGTCCATCTACGAGAGAAAAATAGAGAGTCTTCGGGAATTGTTTTCAATCGGGGGAGATGTAATTATTCTTTCTTGTCAGCTGATATTGGCCGTGTTTCAGTCTGTCTGGAAATGAATGAAAGAAGCGGAAGCAGCTGATCCGCCTTGCGAGTCGAATGTTTCATTATGTTAGCATTAACTAACATAATGAAAGAGTTGTCTACAAACGTCACTCATGAGACTAAATGCAGCTGTGCATCTTGTAAATAACATCCTCTCGCTAACAGTTACAAGCTCTCCAAGGTGACAAGCAACCATTTAGATCTTGAGTATCTGCATGTTCAAAAAATAGCTATTTTGATGTATGTTGAATAAGACACAATATTCCTCCAGTTATTGGTTGACTGTAGGAACTTTTTCCAGGTGTTTTGGTTTTGCAGGGCTACTGTTGGCTATCAGTCAAGTCATGTGCTGGATCATTATGCAACAATGCTAGCAGAAAAAGTGCTTGGAAGATGGTAACTTGATGGCCTAGTGGTTACCACATGGTAACAGCAGCCCAAGGATCAACTTTTTACTGTTTTCCATTGCTCAGTCTCTCTTTCCATGTTTCCTGTCTATCTCTCTATTTTGCACAATAATGTTAAGGCAAACATGCCAAAAACAATTCTTAAAAAAGACATGATTAGAAAAAACAAACAAACCGTGTTTTATGTGTGTGTTTTATTATTGTAATAAATACATTTCAAGATCATACGTCAGTAGTTAGTTCAAGTTCAAGGCTGTACTTATTTTAGTCACACCAATTAATACCGCTGCAGCTGAAGTGCTTTACAAGGTGATAAAACATGGAAACAAAAAAAAAACAGAAAAAATCATAAAGAGAACAAAAGGAAAGAAGAACACAACTAGTAAAAACAACAGAGAGCATGAAAATAGACACAAATTTACAGCAATTAAGACAGCAATAAATTGCTTTGTAAAAATGTGAGAATAGCTCCTAAAGCAATTTGAACATGGTGTAGGTGTGAGTCTTCAATCAGCACGTCGGCTGTTCCTCCCTTTTAGGTGCACATGGACTCAGTACAATCTCTCCAGATTTGCAGTAAGCTCCGGGGCTATGACAAGGGTACATTAGGTGCCTTGAGACCTGAAAGATACATTTGGTTTTTAAATTGAGAACATCTCTGATATGCACTGTCGAGCTACACTATTAAGAGCTTTATATATCAGGAGTGGGATTTTAAAGTTAATTCTAAAAGTTGTCCATATGCAGCAAATGTTTCTGAGGACTAGAGATGTTTCCTTGTTAAGCCCCAGACTGCTGCATTCAGCTGCTTACTTATTCACGTTTATTGCAGTTTTCAGAAGGAGGCTTTGTCCCAGCAGTCTAGTCATCATGACACAGAAAATTTAAATTGATGGTGGTCTCATATGAAAAGTCGAGGGATCACTGAGCTCATTATAATTTATCCACGTGAATGTGTGCATCACATTTCATGTAATAGTTCAGTCAGAACCACAAATGTCAGACTCATGGTGGTGTGAGAGGTGAAATCAGGCCATAGTCAGTAGGATATATTCTCTGTGCACAACAGACATCTATACCAAATTTTCTGGCAATCCAAGCAGAGACATTTCCCACAGAACCACAAATGTCAATCTCATGGTGAGGTTACAGGAACAGTCCTGGACCAAAGTGGTTGACTGAGTCACCAACAGACACTGTCATCCTGAGAGCTACACCGTCTATCATGTCTGAAAATCTGTCTCCCTACAAAGGATTGAATTGTGACTACATGGTGCCGCATTCAGTTAAATGAGCCCTACTCTAAAAATGCAGTGGACTGTCAAATTATTCAGGGTTTTTACTTGAGTCTGACATGCAAAGCACAGCTCAGCCATCACATATAAGTAAGTATAGGAAATGAAATGAATGAATTATGCTGCTGGGTGGTGGGGCAGCTCTGTGGTTCCCTCTGCCAGCCTGCAGTAAGTGTGCATACAACATACCACAGCAGAGGGCTATAAGTGATCTGTGATATAAAGCACCGTTGATCAAACAGATTCACTGATGGGAATAAATGCTGTATTTAATTACAACATTTTGACTGCATGCAGCTAATTGGGCTAATAACAAGCATGCTTGTTAGAGATTGGCTTCTGTTTAAAAGATAAAAAGTTGTCATTTTAGGCTTACCTGGCTGCCAGTAGAGGGAAGGATGAATCTAAGGAGTAAGTTTAGTCTTCAATAAAATGAATACACTTCATTTAAACTATGCTTATGTAATTAAGCAAGTTGTTGGCTAAAGCTCAAACAGCATAATGATTGAGGAAAATGTAATTATATTATTTGGCAGTAAATTAACATTTTGGTGACACATTAATCAGATTGTCCTGCTTATTGACTGACTGCTGTCTGGCCTCGAGTGTGGGCGGAGCAATTCAATTGCAATGACACGAACAATGAGAGGGCTCTTGAAAGGCCAGCACTGTAGTGGTATCCACTTCTATCAACAGCGAGAAAATGACCATGAATTACACAATGTCAATGTGATTTAAAATGTGAAGAGTCTTAGTAACTTTACTGCCCTGCATGTGCTAAAATTTGATTTAGCTGATTTAGGAATGGAATTAGTTCTGTTGCTGCTGTTGCATATCCTCAGAGGTGTATGCATCACTGGTAAAATATGCTAGTATATGCTGTGTTGCTCCTCAGGTGCTGTGAGCTTCATCTTATGTCAGCCTCCTCCCACATCCTATACCTTCACTGCAGACTTTTTTACTCGTCTCAGCAGGAGAACACATACACACACATGTACATGGGTATTTTTTTTACAGCACAGCCTTTTTTTGTACATTTTGGCCTTTTGTCCACATTCGAACTAGAAAAAGACCTTTAGGAAAACTCCTTCTAGGGTAAAAATATTCAGAAACTAGAAAAGCACTCAGAGAGTGCAAACCTCCGCCAAGCAACTCATGTCCACCCATTATGGCTGGTTAGAATGACGAATAATAATATTAATAAAAAAGTAGCCCGGTTGTATAACGTGATGTGAAATTTCTAGACCGCTGATTGGTCGGAGACAACTGTCACCGGTGAGCAACTGTGTA
>OMNN01098531.1:11815-24948 GCA_900302755.1 Chromis chromis
CTCGTCTCAGCAGGAGAACACATACACACACATGTACATGGGTATTTTTTTTACAGCACAGCCTTTTTTTGTACATTTTGGCCTTTTGTCCACATTCGAACTAGAAAAAGACCTTTAGGAAAACTCCTTCTAGGGTAAAAATATTCAGAAACTATGTTTTCAGTGTTGGTGTATGAACAGGGTTTTTGGCTTTAGGATGACATTATCTCCTTTGTTTTCATGAGGCAATTTTGTGCGAAGGCCAAAATGGTGCTATTGCTAACCTTGGTAACGAGACTTTTTACATATAAATTTACTATTACTCCTCTACTGTATTGAGACATGTAACTCTCTCCTTCCTCGATACGGCATTTTTGCTAATTAGAACCTTTTTTTTAAGCTCCTGAATGACCAACATGGCTTTAGGGCTAGGGTTACCTGTTGCTTTGACATGATCTTTCATTGTGTTTTTATGCTTTCATGTGGATGTTTTTTTGTTTTTTTTAGATATACCTATGTGCATTTTGACTATACTTAAGTATAGCAGGAAGCCTCTCCGCTGAATCACCCTGTACAGTACCAAACTCTGACCTGGCTCAGCTAAATGGAATAAAGCCCTCATTAATAATATCAATTATACCTGTACTTTTCCTGCTTTGAGGTGTCTGTCTGTTGGCTGGTGTAATTGATGTTTAAGATATGGGATACGTTACACTGCTGCTTTATCAATCTGTTAAAGTAAAGGCGTTTTGTCATTCGGACACAGACACCACTTTAATGTAATTGTTCCTCATGATTTCGTTCATATCTTATAGCACACCCACAACAGAATGAGTCAAGATACGTGCAAAACTGGAAAATATGTCAAGTAACGTGTAATTCATGGAGATGGTGTCGCCTATTTTGCCTAACAACATCCTACTTCACTCCATAATCTCGAGCATGCTTGTCCATTAATGTGACTGCATATAGTAGAGACTTGTGTTGGAAGTGATATGTAAATGTGACATGGTGCAACAGTGTAAGACTGACTATTATAAAAAACTGACCAGGGTGCTCATTCGAACATGAAGCCAAAATATTCAGATTCAGGAAGGAGTGCGTGTCTAAAATAGCCTGTCGTTGAATGGGGTCTTGTCTGGGATTATGTTGGTCTTTAGCAAATGGGAGGGAAATCAAACTTAATGAAAAATATATGTCACCAGTTAAGAGACTTTTTTACTAAATATGGATGCTTAAGCTGAACCCCAAGAAAATCCCAGTTTGAAAAACACAAACATTGGAGCCGTTTTTAGAGATGAAACTGTAGTTACTCAGAAAAGAAAAGCTAAAAAAAAAAAAATTGCAGTGCAAAACTACTGCCTCTCTGGGTTTAATCACGCAACAACATACAATAAACCTTTTTCACAGCAGGCATTTTGACTTGGCACAGCAGGGAAAAAAGTGCATCTGGAATAAATACCATTATTATGCTACCCTTAGAGCCTGGAGACACACACTTTGCGTTGAAAATCACATCCCTTCTTCTCGGTTAAATTGCTCTTGGAGTAATAATCGTATTGAGGTGTAGCGCATACCAAATATAACCACGACTTGACCTTTCTCATAATTGTAGTTGCTTTTGTATGCTACACATTGTTAATGTTGTTGTTGTTGTTATTCCTATTATTAAAAAATAAATAAATAAAACTGTGCACTTCTCAAGCACTGTCTGTCAGCATTGTGCCCAATCAGGACCTAAAGTTTTTGCTCTTCCTGGCCTTTTCGCCTTCTATCTAGATCTTTGCTTGTGTTCCTTCTCAGATGTACGCCGCTTTGGAGAAAAGCGTCTGCTAAATGAAATTGTAATACTGTAACATTTAATTTGAATTTACATCAGATTATTCAGAGTTACAACCTGCATACAGCTGTGTGTCCATCTCCACACCCATTACTCTTATTTGAATCACTCATGAAGTCACCATTGCGTGTTATGTTAATATAATAGATACGTTAATATCTATGCAATACAGTTGTTGCATAGATATTATATAATTTATATGTCAATCGTATCACAAGAAAGAGCAGAATTGGAGCTTTGTAAATATGCTTGTTACATCTTTGTGCATAACAAAGAAATAATGTAATGAAGACAGATTAAGCTTCTGCAACATAATTATGCAAATATTTGCCTGATTTGCCACCTGTACAAGTAGGCTACTGTATGTGAACACTGAAGTCATACAGTATCTATTTTAGATATCTCTGCCAGCAATTTATGTTGAAATACACGTTAAAACACAACAATTTCATCACATGAAATACTTTTTCCTTAATATAAAGGGTAATATAACACATCTGTAAGTATTAATCTAACCTTTATTGATCCCCTTGGGGAAATTCCTTCTCTGCATTTGACCCATCCTATTCAAACTTACCCTTAACTATAGCTAGGAGCAGTGGGCTGCCGCGGTGCAGCACCCGACCAGCAGTCATGGGTTAAGGGCCTTGCTCAAGGGCCCACAGTGGTGGTGACTTGGACTCGGTTTCGCTTTCCCACCTCAACCTCTTGCCAGTCCGGGGGCTCGAACCGGTGACCCACCAGTTACAAGTTTGCTTCACAAACCACTAGGCCACCACTGCCACCCAGATTATTTTATCAAATGATGGAAGATCTGGATAGTCTAAACTGTTTTCACAAAAACAAGATACAGCAAGTATAGATACCCCTTATAATGACCAAGACAAGAGCTTAAAAGTAAAGGTAGTGAAATTACTCTGAAAAAAGCCATAGTGCAGCTCCATAATCCAAATGACCTGTGATTACAGGGGAAGGAGAAACAAAACCTGAAACTTGAGCGCCTCCCTTGTTGGGATGGGTCATGATAGTTAGGATTCATAGTGGGCTACTTCCTGTATCATTTGGCCAGGTTCCACCAACAAAATGAAATGACAGTAATAAACCTGCCCCTCATCTCCTCTGATTAATTTCATTGAGGCTGAACCTTTTTTATTATTCAAATAATTATTCTGTCACTCTGTGATAAAACACTTGTAAAAGCTTATAAGTCTTTCAAGATTTTCACATTAAAACACTTTTATGATGTTCAGCAGATTCTTGGCTCTGATTGGGCTGCGTTTTGTCAGTCAAATCTATAAACGCTCTAGCAATGCTCTAGCAACGCACAACACATGCTAGGATATTAACAGCAACTGACTGATGTGTTTCCTGAGGTATTTCTGCGCCCTTTGTGAGTGTTGCACTAATTGTGATGGTGTTGTTGTTTGTTGGTTGCTAATTGCAGTAATTGAGTTCACCGGCAGTTTTATTTATTGCAAAGCAACAGTTAATTTTTATGACGTTGCTAGTTACTTAAGTTTTGGCATAGTAGTTGTTGGTGGTGGAGCATGTTAACTGGTCTCCAGTTGGCGACCAAGACGTCATCCATTGGGTTTTGGATGAGACAGATTTGAGGCCATGAGTGGAACTTGGTTGTTGCATCTTGGTCTTATGAAACTGGATGTAACAACTGAATGATACTGGCTGAGAACTCGAAGACACGATGCACTGTGATACAGTAGCAACCTGTCAATCATAAGGTAGCCCTGTCTCAAGACATACCATGATTTAATGTCTATTTTAATCTAAATGGGACCATAACTCACAATATGAATGTCATTGTGTATTGAGACTTGAAACTAGTGACTGAGACCAGAAGATTATCAGGAACATGTTTACTAAGGGAGCAAATCAAATGAGAAGTAGGGTCATTATCCTCATTGCCCTCTATACAATCTGACTACTTTTTGCAACCAAAGGAGTCTCCTCCTGCTGGCTGGCCTCCTGCAGCATTGTGTCACTTCCATATTGGCTTCACTTTTCAGCCCTGCTGGCTACATCCATCTTTTCTAAAGTCTCTGGTTATTGGTGATAATTTTAGCGTGTACAAGAATATGCATCTGTGTGTGTCATGCCATGTGCTGCTTATTGTGCGAGTGCGAGTTGGTTGCTATAGCCGCAGGAGTTGATTTTGGATACTGAAACTTCAGCATATATGCTCACACTTGAGCTGAACACAACATTCTTAAAGGACAATAACAACACACGTGCAGCCCTCCCTCATTTATTTTCCTTCTCTGATTCCTTCACGCACACTCAAGCACAGATGATCCTCTCACCTGCCCACGCATTTAGCCCTGCACATCTTCCACCAGTGTTGTTCTCAGTCTCCTCACACCCCAGTGCTGGTAAGATAAAAACCCTCAGCCCACGTGGACTGAAGAAAGGCCAGCAAGGGTTTCATAATTGGAGAGAGTGAGGGGGAGAGAAGGATGCAATGCAATCAGACTCGGATAAGAATGAGACCTTAATTAGACATTCTTCTCGTGCTATCTATAGAAGGCTTTCCTTTGAGCTCCTCTCTCCCCTTGCCTGGAAACCTACAGTATCACTGAATTCTAATTAGAGAGCACTTGATGAGAGTGTGTGCTTACGGTGGCCTAGATAGGCCGACTTCATCGGTATGAGCCCTGGTGCTCCGGTGCGGTCGGTCCCCGGCTGTGCCATCAAACGAGAGCTCAAGTCTCAGAGGGGGTGCTGGAAATTGGGGGAGGAGGAGAGAGGGAGAAGTCAGGTTGAGGTATGTGGAGTGATAACTAGACTGGGCATCGCCAGTGGTGGTGACACAGGGGAGGAGGAGTCTAGATCTGAGAGGCACATTATTAGGGCTGCATGTGTTTGAAGTGTATGTATGTTGTGAAAAAGGCGACGGCTATGTGACAGAGTGTGTGATGTGATGGTGAGTGTGTCCCCTGTGGTGTGAGGGCTGGCCAGAACAGCCAGGCTCACAGTGGAGAGTGAGTATGTGGTTCTCCTCCTCAAGAATCCTTCACTTCAGCTATAAATTGGATCTTGGCTGGTCTGGTCAGGCCCTTACTGAGTGACTGAGGATGCATCTACACTGATACATCTAAAAATGACCACAGATCTTTTCTCTCTGTTTTGGCCTTTCATCCACACTGCAGCTGTGTTCAGACTAATGTGAAAACACGGCAGTCCCTCCTATTCGTTTGAAGGAGGCCGCCCTGTTGAATAAGAGCTCAGCAGGGTTGTCCAGCAAAAACAGCTCAACCTGGTTCAACTTCAGCCACATTGAAGCACAACATCAAACAAGCCGCTGCCACTAAAGTAGTTGATTACTGATGATTTAACATGATATTTCTATTGCTCATCTCACAAATGCTAGAATGAAAGATTAAATCATGTCAGCATGAATTGTAATTTATTTATTTTTTCATACAGATGTTTGGCATCTGATAAACCTTCATACTCCTGGATCCATTACTAAAACTGATCTTCCTGCATCATCTTTCATCATTTTACTTGTACCTGGTGCAACATGTTCCTACCAAGCAACCCCTTGCATCTTTTAAAATGAGGCTGTTGGTCTGAATGAGCAATGCCATGCTGCTAACTCACACTGTAAGAGTAGGCTGCACACTGCACAGATACACACAGCAGTCGTGGCAAATCTATAATTTATTCCATGAAACTGGCAACAGAGTTGAAGTAATTCTAGCTGTTTAGTCAGGCTAACTGAGAATTCTTCTTTGCAATATTTAGCTTTCTGTGCACTGTGAATCCATGGAGTATAGCTTGCTAATCGGTTAAAATGGTTATCCTCATCATTTCAGCATGCATCCCATCATCGGTTACATTGCTAATGAAATAACCATACATGCATTTGTCATGCACACGTTCAATTGGATTTAATTCAAAATCACTTATTGGTCAATCATCAAGTGTTTGTATAGAGGAGGGTAGTTGGGGGAAACCGGACTGTAACATGTTAGAGATTAGATCAGAGTACACTAAACAAATTGCAGTGTTAGTACTCCTGTTTTTATATAGACATAACTGTATATTTGTGCATTTTAATTAATTGTGAACTAAATTGTTGTCTGTCGGTTTGTGTGGAGAAGTGTCTTTCTGTATAAATTGTAGAGACAGAAAGTTGGTTGAGTTCTAGCTGTTGAATTACCATCATCTTAGGTTTTCTTTTATTATTTCAAAGTTTATTTTTTTCTCCTTGGTTTATAGTTTTTGAGGAGTTTTTTCCTTCTGAACCTCACCAAAACCAGCCCGAATTGCCTTTTCTGTCTGATGTAAACTATAAATAAAACATAGGCTGGTTGAAGATTACTCAAGCCTCTGTCTGTCTCCCTGCGCCTCCACCACTCAGCCAGTCCTTTACACTGGCATTTCCTCACGCAAAAACCTTTCAAAAATGGATCCCAGAGTGGATAAATCTGAAATCTGCTTTAGAGTGGATGTAGAAAATGGAGCTCCGACGAGACTGCTGTTACATAAATATAAATAAGAACAACAAACAATTGGGGTGGAGGAGGAGATGATAAGGTGAGAGAAGAACGACACGAGGTCATGGTCAGCTCTTTTTAACAAAGTGGAAGGAAGGGAAGTTGTGCAGTTTCCTATGAATTCTCTAATTTTCAATCTGTCTCCTGTCTCAGAATGGATAAACATTAGAGACTTTTCCAATTTCATCTGGCAAATTACAATTAATGTGCACGGAATAAGCAAACAAGGTACAGTTAGTTCAGACTCACAGTGAGAACATCTTGTTCAATTCCTCATTGTAGTAAATGGAATCTGAAATGCAGTGTGACCACAACTACCAGATGTTCACTGTCATGCACTATTTTGACTTTTACAGATGAGAAGGACATAAAGAAGAGATTTATCTTATTTTCTGATGTGTAATGATTCAGTTTGGACAAAAAACTAACAAAAGAGTTGTTTTTGCCGTTAAAACTGCATCTTCAGATTTAGCTTAGCATCTACCATAGGATGCGAAGGCGCCCACGGTGGAGAGGCTGGGAGGGTCACACTAGGAAATGTTCTCACCTGTGTTAAGTCATTTAGGAGAAGAGGCTACAAGCTATTATGCCTGAGCTTTAGCCGTGACAATAATAATAATTACGAGACGGCTGGAGCTGAAGAATCGAAGCGCCCATTTAGCAGATGAGCTTCCAAACGACCTCCTGAAAAAAAAGAAATGGCACCTGGCCAACAAACGTGTCAGCCCTCCCTCCTTCTCTCATCCTCTCCCTGTCTCTCTTTCTGTTTCTCTCACCCTCTGTGCTTCTGTTGCACATTCAGTGTCAAGCTCTTCTTGTCACTTTTCAAAGGTGTAGGCCAATGAAATCACATGCGCACATACAATACATATCCTTTACACTAGAGCAGTCACAAGAAAGGACTTTTTTTCTCACTCTCGCATACACATACGCCTCGTTCGGCACACAAACATACACACTATCGATTTATACATGCGCATGTGAAGAGTCACAATCTTCTTGTCCATTCCCACTTCTAAGGACACACACACCCTCCAATTTGCCCAAGAAAAAAGAACCCTCTCACCCTAACACACACAAACACACATGTAGCCTCTCCCTGGTGTAATGCCACGCTGTGTGTTGCTTCATCTTGTTGATGTTGCTGCAGAGGAGCTGCATCACACTAACTACCCCCCGCAGAGACGGAGAGACAGAGAGAGAAAGAGAGAGATGAAGAAGAAGAAGAAGAAGAATAGGAGTAAATTAGGAAGGGGAGACAAACAAATTGAGCGAAAAATATGAGAGATGTTTGTGTGCCCTATATAGATTTATCACAGGAAGAGAGTTGCTGAAGTGAATGTGTGAAAACACTGTTATAGGTTAAAAAAATAAAAAAACACATACCAATCCAGTCTCAGACAAATTACAACTAAATTGCAACAGCGAGTACATTTTGAAGGAAATGTAATTGCGTTTTTAGAAAGTTGCAAATACGTTGGTACCGAACCAACGTATTTTCAGCCAAAACATCCACTTGTAGAGCATTATTCGACATTCTTTATGGGTATGTTTACCGAATGATTGTAGTCTGGTTCAATACACAAAAAGTCCACAATAACTTGTGAAATAACACTTTAGCAATAACTGATTTTTTCTTTGGCTGCTGGGAAGTGTTGAAACAAGGTGCGAACACAACACTGAAATAGCATCACCTTTTAAGTTCATATGGCAAACTTGTTAGCAAACAGTTTTGTAGTTACACATCCAGCACTTACAGTGTCACCATTGCTTTAGAGTTATGTTTCTGGCCACCTAGTAAACATAAGTCCAACTTTCACTCTCCTATAGCTTTGTTTATGGTCCTGACTCCACTATATCCTTTATCTAGTTGCTGCATTTGTCCGCTGTTTGAAGCAGGAGAGGTAGTGTGCAGCTGGCTTTTAGAGATATTTCTGCTGTAAATACCATAATGAGAGCCATGAGGGTGATTCAAAACTCTCTGTAGGTTCATCATTACAAGCAACCTCTTTCACACTGTAGCATTGTCATTTGATATATTTTATATCAAGGAAATATCAATACAAAGGAATTTTGTTGCGGAAACCTAACCACAGACAGGTCTCTGGATGCAATGTGTCTGGCCTTCCCTCACCCCAGCCAGCTCCTTCTGACTCTGATTCAGTTCATATCTGTTGTTTTGTTCATTAAAAACAGTGCTACACCTTGACATATCTGGGAAAAGTATTTATTTTTATGTAATTTTTGGGGAGACAGAATTGAATATGAGATTCTTGCTCTTGTGTCCAATCCATGTCAGCAAAATGCCCCCCACAGCACAGCGGAGCCACCAAGACCCCTCTCACTTCTGAGGGTCTTACATTCTGGTCTGCACCTTTTTCTTGGTGTCTTATCTGATAATATGCCTTTTTTTTTTTTTTTTTTTTTTTTTTTCCTTTTTTTTTTTTTTTACATCTCTGTAGACCAGTGCTATATGGTTTCTACATCACTGAACCACTGAAGTGTACATTTGTCTTTGTAATGAGAGGTTTATCCACTGCAATCCTTCATTATTATCCATCTCTATGTAATTATCAATAGACTGTTCTCCCTGACAGTCTGATCATGTTCAGCATTTACATTCTCAATCACCTGAAGTACACTTTTTCCTATATAATACACTAATGAACGAGCATCATGCTCCTTGAATGTATGCTGTTGACTAAAGTTTTCGACCCTTTTCCTGATATCTATCGCATTGGTATGAATACAGAAGTCCCTTTAGTCACTACTGAAACAGCCAATTTAGCAGCAATTTAGTCTCTGTGCCCGAACAATGAACCTTCTTTCAAAGTTACTGGGATCCTTTCCTCTTTCTAGCCTGATACAGAATGAGAATCAACTGGCCCTTCTCAGCATTCTTATTCATGCCACCGAGCACCACTGGATGTTACAGTAACTGCTTAATTCTACCATACAGTGCACCTGTATGGAAGTGCCTCCATTTGTTGTGTTTTACCACTCATTTATTCAGAATTTTACCTTAATTTGTCAGCCATCTGTATACACTATATATGCTATAATCCTACTTATGTGTAATTTTAGGGAAGCACTTAGCATACAGGATGTGTACAGGTAATGTTGCAAAGTACATGTTTTCAAAGCATAGCAATGCAACATCTCAAAACACCTGCTGCCATTTTAAAATTGTCATTTTGCTTAGTGGTTTGGCAATACGTTTTCTGGTGGAAAAGGAAATGATGCCAATAAAGTCAACCAGTAAGGAAAAAGTGTACAAGAGTGTGCTAAATGTGTCTTTTCTACAGGGGTAGGAAGAGGGATGGAAGATGGTCAAAGTGGGGTGAAAATGATGACTGTACACAGAAACATGAGGGAATGAAAAGATAAAGAGAGATGTGCCGAGAAAACAGGGAGAGGATCTGACAGGATGGAAATCGGGAGGCATATATTACAGTACAGGTGCAGAATTGCATGTGGACTGCGCTTGAACATGAGAGAGAGGAAACGGGAAAGAGAGCAGACGGGAGCATGGTGATAAATGATTCAAGTGCTGCACGGGACGCTCTTGCCTCTTCATCTTACGCAGCTGACCTTGGGCTTATGAGCTGTAATAAAACGTGGCCAAGCACTCCTGAAATTGGTCCACTCGACGTAATGCTCTGCAGCCTTCTACTGCATTAGCATACGGCTTTTATAGAGTACAGTACATCCAACACATACAAATACTGCGCCGCGGGGACTGTGAATGAGATGATGAGGGTGATGATGGGGATGATGAAGACAAGGAAGGCAGCCAGGAGGAGACGGGGAGGACGAAGAGAAAACGTACGAAGAATGGTTAAGTGGGAATGAGAGCACAGTAGTGATTTCTTTGATGGCAGGAGTGGAGGTGATGATAGAAAAGAGGAGCGTGAAGTACTGTAATGGAAGGAGAGGAGATGATAAGGTGAGGAAAAAACAGCAGACCAGAGGGAGGGAGATTGATGGTGACAAGGAGAAGGAAATGTAAAGGAACGGTTGAGTCGAAAATGATAAATGGTGATAATGAAATTGGAGAGAGGAAGAAAATGTACAACCGGGGTAAAATAAACCCATGGTGATAATAATATGGTGTGGGACACTGGCGGACTTTGTCTAATGTTCATAAAGTTAACTGCACTTCGCTGCTGTCGCATCAGTCAAGATGAAATTTGAAATGTCATTTCTCAGAACAACATGTTCTGTTCCTGCAGTGGCAGCAGCTGTGAGTGGGAAGATGAGGATGAGGAAGACCAAGCACAAGATTATTCCATCACTTTTTTAACACCTTCAAATTTCTCTTCTGTGGCCTCTTTACACCGAGACAGCATCCACCTCTCCATCATAGTCACACGCTTCTTCTGTTCGCAGGGACAAGAGGGAAAAAAAACAAAAAGAAAAACACCTGCGTCTTATTTTAGGGGCTAATAACAGCGGAACAAACAGCGTCTCTCTCTCTGGGCCAGACTGGTATTATCTTCAGCCATTATTATATTCGTCGAGGTCTCGGTGTTCCTCTCCAGAGGCTTCTGAGCATGTAATGGAGCTGTGGAGAACCAGTGCTGAACCAATACAGATTAATTGCTCTATTTGCTTGTTTGGACAAATAATCAATTAATTCTGGCGTAGGCCTGATTAAGTGAACGATGTGGGGATGAGAAAAACAAGAAAGGGATAGAAACGGGATAAATACCTAGGAGACAAAGAGGAGCAATCTAGCCTTAATGCTTAGAATTAGTAATTTTCTGAACGAAGAAACAATGGAATGAAAAGCTGTGTTTGACACAGTTTCTAAGCTGATTAACAAAAAAAAAAATGAACGACGACATGAAAAGTCACAAGACAGACATTTTTTAAAATTATATTTTAGGAACAGGGCACTGGGGATGGCGGAGACTGAAATATCTCAACTATTTGGTGGACTGCCACGAAATTTAGTCATTTAAGATTTTAATGATGATCTGGGCATTCATGGTCCCCAGAGGATGAACCCTAATTACTTTGGTGATCTCCCGGCACTATAATTAACTGTTTTGTTTTGTTGTGAAATGTCAAAACAATAGTTTGATGGATTGCCATAAAATTTGCTACACATATTCATGTGTCCCTCAGGATGAATGATAATAACACATTTTCTGATCCTTCTTCAAACAGGTCAAAAAAATTCACTTTGTCAAATATTTTATGAGTAAATACAGGCAAGACTTAAGACGTTTCCATCTTCAGCTGTATTTTCTGTGTGTCAAGCTAATATAAGCTCTTCAACATGGTAAAAATTATAAATAGGATGGCAATGGAATTTTCCAAGCACATTTATGTTGTTCAGAGGATGAATCCTTTCCATCTGGGACTTTCAACCAGCTTTCCTCTTGGATCACCCTCAACACAAAATGTCAGTTCAAACAGGCAGACTGCCATGGAACGGGCTCAGCACATTCACACCATACATGATGACGTTAATTTCATTGTCACAAGAATGTGTTTGCTTTTTAAAATGGTTTTTGGTTCACAGTAAATATAGCTTGTCCTTAAGTTCATACAAGTTCTTTGTAAGGAGGTAAAAAGCTGCTTATTTTCTTAATGGAATTCGATTTTAATGCATTTATATGCAGTTTTACCTTCAGGTAGAATGTGTACACTGCGCTTTGCCTTAGCTAATGACCACTGATATGGTATGCATGAGCTATGTGCTAAGTCTAACTCCCACTGCTCCACCCAGCTTTTCATGTTTGATAGGTCCTGAGATGGAGTTTAACACACATCATACTCTACAACATTCATGTCTAGTGTAAACCAGTAGGTGTAATCTACTGCTATGCCAATGAAGTGTGGGTACGACTTTAATGGCAAACTTTGTTTCAGCTCCAGACAACATTTTCAGTGTGATTTAACTGCCAACCTTATCATTACAAACTAAGCAAACATTAAGCAGAACTGAAGGGCCATTGACCAAGCAGTACTTTGTTAGATTTAATGATGATCTGGGAGTTTGACCATAAAACAACCAGGATACAGCACACGCTGATAGACCTGTTTCATGGCACACATTTTGATTTGCTACAGTGTGGAAAGCAAAGGGGGAATGAATGATGACTCAGTTCCATTAAGTATCCTACTAAGCTCTGATAGTGAATCAGCATGCACAAACACAAACCTCTGCTAAGTGAATGCAGCCATCATTATTACACATATAGACTATATACACTATAGAATGATGGAGCATGCAAGTGTTTCAAGCTGACTCTTATATGGAATTTCATATGTAAGATACTTAATTGTTAAAACCAAACCTGAAGACAAATACCAAACTATAAACTCCATGTAGACTGTAACTTCAGGATTTTTCAGCTCTGGCAGACATTTCCACCCTGGTGACTGCCTTCAACGTCTTGTATAATTCATCAATACTTCTTTGGCTGTGTATGGGAA
The DNA here is from genome assembly GCA_900302755.1 of Chromis chromis. Classification (NCBI taxonomy): domain Eukaryota; kingdom Metazoa; phylum Chordata; class Actinopteri; family Pomacentridae; genus Chromis; species Chromis chromis. The sequence goes on from OMNN01098531.1 coordinate 24,599, forward strand.
GCACTGAAGTGATTCCACAATGCACAAATGTGCTCGTGTTGTTCACATCATTGCTGTCATTATTATGCATTTTGCAGGTTTTTTGTTGAGTTTGATGTCCCAAGGCGGCCTAAATGTTATTTCAGAAGCTGTTCCATCCTGGCAAAATTAAATTTCTAGAGGAAACAATGTACTTCTGTGCTGTGTAAATGATCAGATATTCTGGCATCAGCAGCGTCAGTCCAAATACACTGCTATTTGGCTTTCAAAGCTAATATATGCTATTAGAAGTCTTTTTATAAACTACCGTACTACCTAAATGAAAAAAAAAAAAAAAAAAAAAAAACTGTGTGTAAAAAAGAAAAAAAAAA
>OMNN01098533.1:0-21868 GCA_900302755.1 Chromis chromis
GTATTATATAAAATATTAATATTTATCTGATTATTTATATATTGATATTAGGACCCCACAGTCCTCAATGAAAAATACAACTTTACCTGACTAAATAAAAAACTAATTTAAATATTACAGTAAAGACCCTACAATATGATTTATTATGCAAATATACCTCACTAATTTAGATCAGTTGTATTTATTATATTGCTGTTTGTTGGATTTTTAGTTAAAATAACAATTAACTGACTAAATCAAATAATAAGGTTACATCTTACAATATTATTTATTACATAAAGTTACCTGTCTAATTTAAATATTAACGTTGAGACCCTACAATATTATACATGAAATAAAAATGTACCAGACTACTTTAAATAGATATCTTTTATATTGTTGTTTATTCTTTAATGTTCAGTTAAAATAAAAAAAATACCTGACTAATAAGATTAAGACCCTACAATGCAATTTATTATATAAATTTCCCTGACTGAATTAATATTATATAAATGCAAATTTACCCAACGAAATTAAATAGTAAGGTGAAAACTCTATAGTATTGCTGATCATACACATATAACTGAGTAATAAAATGTTAATTTACCTGACTAATTTAATTAATAAGGTCAAGTTACAATATTATATATAGAACAAATATACATGACTAATTTAAATACATTGTATAGTATTATTTTTTGTTCTTCGGAGCTTCTTAAGGGCAGTTATATAAACTGAACCAACTCTCTGCTGCATATTCACATTTAATATTAGCTTTAAAAATGCTGAGAATTTGGCAGCAGCAAAAAGCCAACAAATCGGGTTGAGGTCAGTGTATAATTGACTGAAATGTGATTAAGTTTGTGCTGCTCACTGTGTTGCATAAATCCTGCGCAAACGTCTGCGCAACTCGCAGGTCCTTGAAGATCAACAAGAAAGGTAAAAGTTCAAAGTTCGAGCTACGAGCTGCGTAACTGTATTATTAAATAACCCCATATATTAAACGCATTCTTTATTATAATAAGAATAAGACAATGATGATTAAATCAAATTTAGAGTAAAAAGTTATTTTGATTTTATTTTATTTTTTTCCCCCTTGCGCAGGAAGTCCGGCAGTACTGTGCATACTGTGGACATCTTTGCTAACTTAGCATGCTAGTTCTAAACGGAGGTGGACGTAAACAAGAGTGTTATACAACACAGGGTCGGTGTTAGCTCTTTTAAGACTGGTAGCTATGGCATTACGGTTGTTCAGTTAGTGTTCAGTTGCTCTTATAATTGCCGTTATGTCAGCTTTGTTGTTGCACCACACTGGTGGCGTTTGCAGAAGAAACAGCTTAGGTTTGTTGTGGGGACTGTCAAGGCGAAACTCTCATGTATTAGCAAACAAGCAGATATCCAGCCACAGTGTTAAAAATGTGCTGTCCAGGTGTGCTAATGTCAGAAAAACGACTCTTTCGAAATCAGAGCGGACACTCACAAGGCAGCCACAAAAACTCCTTCAGGTAAGTCAAAATACACCAGAGAGAATAACCTTACATTTTGATAAGTGCTTTCTTAAAGTAAAACTGGCCCTGTTGGCTTCTATTCAAGATTAGTGATGCTAGATGTTAGTGATGCAAGTAATTTGTTTTTGCTATGGAAACATATGACCGTGTGAAATAAGGCTGAATAATTAATCAAAATATTATCATCAGAAATATAAAATAGCTACTAGTAGCAAAAATCACAAAACTCTTTTTTTGGGGTGGAATAGAAATTGCCACAATTGCTATTCCTACTAAAACCATCTGTCAAAAGAGTTGAAATCTGATTTTTCAGTTCTTATTATTATCATTATTATTATTATTATTATTATTATTATTATTATTATTATTGCATGTTTTTTAGCCCTAGTGTGCAGAGTAAAAAAGTATGTTGCTTTAATGATATTCTGATAATTCTTATTGTTTTTCTAATTCTACTGTGTTTTTTAAATTAAACTCTTTACTACTTCAGCTCAGTCGTAAATGGATGAATGAGTGAATTGCTAGGCCATTTGTAAATGAATGGTTTTAAAGTGCAAACTTTTGTTTAGACTTTAACTCCTGCGTTCCCATTTCAGAGTCTTCTCCACAGACCATTGGGTCCTGGCATGTTGGGACTTAGCAAAGAGTTAATTAGGAGCAACCTGCTACGAAACCCTGTTGGTTTGGTAAATCTGTTAGGTAAGTATTGAGTTTACCGTAGTATAGTTATATATTATCTTATTTTACTTAATTATAGCTGATTATGTTGAAAACCTCTTTAATTTTAGGGGCAACAAACTTCTTCAGTACGTCTCAATCTAAACAAGAAAAAAACAAAAGTGATGGACCAAAGGGAAAAACTCCAGAAGAAGATGAAGGTAAGTGATAAAGTGCTTTCTCTGCTTAACACATGGCTGTTAAATAACTGCACCACGTCTGGCTGTGCTCTTAATTTCTTCCTCTGATCCTTTTTATTCTCTGCTTCACCTTTCAGAGGAGAAGAAACGTCGTGAGCAGGAGGATCAGATGTACCGGGAGCGCCTGCGGACCCTCTTCATCATAGCACTCATCATGAGCCTGCTGAACTCCATCAATACCAGCGGTGGTAACATCTCCTGGAATGACTTTGTCAATGAGATGTTGGCCAAGGGAGAGGTGTCACGTGTGCAAGTTGTTCCTGAGAGTGACATTGTAGAAATCTACCTTCATCCTGGAGCAGTTATCTTTGGAAGGCCTGTATGTTGAGCAGAATTTCATGCAAATACAGAGTTAGCATCTGAATTTCTAGGGCAGATATGCATGCTAACCTTTTGTTTTCTACTGTTTGTTGCTTTGCAGAGACTGGCGCTCATGTACAGAATGCAGGTTGCCAATATTGACAAATTTGAGGAGAAGCTGAGAGCTGCTGAGGAGGAGCTGAATATTGACACTAAGGACAGAATACCAGTGTCCTACAAACGCACTGGATTCTTTGGGAAGTAAGGACATGACTTTTCTCCAAGCAGACTGTTTAAAATTTTCCATTTATGATGTGATATGGTTTACTAAGCAATTTGAAGAAATGCTATCTTCATACAGAGTGGAAAAACGTGTTTTGCATTGTCAGTTACTTTGTGATTGTGATTAGTATTTCAAAAAGAACCAATAGGTCCCACCACTACATATTAATTGTAATGGTTTCTTGAAAAATATGGGTATGTTTGAGACTAGTTGATGCATTTAGATAGACAGATGTATTTAACTCTGATTTCATCCTACTTTGAAGTAAAAACTATTATTTTTTAAGACCCCATGCAATGTTTTTCATCTCTTCCCTTTGCAGTGTAGTCTATGCTCTGGGGATGGCAGCTATAGGTGTGGCTATTCTCTGGTATATCTTTCGACTAGCAGGCATGGGTGGCAGAGAAGGCGGCTTCAGTGCTTTTGTGAGTGACACACAAGAGCAAATTAGCACTTATTTATGTTGTTGCCTTGATTTGACCCATGTACTAATTGCATATTACAACACACTTAACAGAATCAGCTGAAGATGGCCAAATTCACAATCGTGGACGGCAAATCGGGTAAAGGTGTGAGTTTCAAAGATGTAGCAGGCATGCACGAGGCTAAGATGGAAGTGAAGGAATTTGTTGACTACCTCAAGGTAAGAAACCAGACTTAAATTTATGTATGCTCAAAGTAGTTTAGCCATGTAAAGCATGCACTATGTAATACCACTTAAGAAATCCAAAGATGAGGTAAATTTAACTGATGGTTTTATTCAGCTTTTGCTACCGTATCTACATGCTGAACTTGATTAATTTGTATTTACTATCCAAATCCCACAAATAAAAGGTTCCATGCTGGTGTCATCTATTCACAGAATCCAGAACGATACCTCCAACTGGGAGCCAAGGTTCCCAAGGGTTCATTGCTGCTTGGGCCTCCAGGATGTGGGAAGACCCTGCTGGCTAAGGCTGTAGCTACAGAGGCTCAGGTGCCCTTTTTGGCCATGGCTGGCTCTGAGTTTGTGGAAGTTATTGGAGGTATGTACAGAGGCACAAGCAATTAATATTACACGTAACCGGTCAAAATACATCAACGTATTGCCACTAGTTATTATGCATGTAGATATAGTTGACTATAGTAATATTCTTTTATTAAGACTACTTTTCTGCATATGAATAATTGTTTCTCAAAAGTTTGTTGGGTTACATTTTTCTATCACACCAGACTTTTAGAATATTAGATCATGATATTTGATTTTAGACATCATCGATCAATCTTTAGATAACAGCCTTACTGTATTATATGTTTAATTTCTGAAGCCACATTAGATGCTGTATGTTACTCCTCAGGTTTGATGTAACTTATATTGTGTTTGATTGCAGGGCTTGGTGCTGCAAGGGTCAGGAGTCTGTTCAAGGAGGCTCGTGCCCGAGCGCCCTGCATCGTCTACATCGATGAGATTGATGCAGTGGGAAAGAAGCGCTCTACCAACATGTCAGGTTTCTCCAATACTGAAGAGGAACAGACTCTCAACCAGCTGCTGGTAGAAATGGATGGTGAGTAAAAACATGGGGTTGCAGAGCAGTTTGTTTGACTCATCAGACAGAATAATGAAACTTCTTCTTCCTCTGCAGGAATGGGAACAACAGACCATGTCATTGTCCTGGCTTCTACTAACAGAGCAGATATCTTGGACAATGCGCTCATGAGACCAGGCAGATTGGACAGGCACATCTTTATAGACCTGCCCACACTACAGGTAGTCTTTAGCACTCACACTTACCAATGGCCCTAAGTAAACTGATACAATTGTTGCATTATACCTAACTGTATGTTAGTAGTGTCAAAACATTATATTCCGTTTTAGTTAATCAGACTTTTCAAATAATGCAGTGACATGTTAACGATATCTTGCTAAACCAAGCCAAGTTTAATTTTTAGCAGTTCTTCGTACTTGTAGCTACTCCTTTTCTGGAAATTGGAATCCTTTTGCATTGTTTCAATAAATGTTGTCAAGCATAATATTGGGACTAAACCTTGGGAACTGAACCTTGTTAACTGGAAAGGGAAAATTAGTCAAATTTGGTGGGTGAAATCTCATTTGTTTCATTTTTGTTGTCTTCCAGGAGAGGAAGGAAATCTTTGAGCAGCATCTGAAGATCCTGAAGCTGACTCAACCAGCTAATTTCTACTCCCTACGTCTGGCTGAGCTCACCCCAGGCTTCAGTGGTAAATTAAAATTTACTGTTATTTACTGTTACTGTGGCTATAACAAAATATTGTTCTTCAACAACTATGAAACATCACAATATAACACCGCCAATGTTTTCTGAAATGTCACTTCCAACGTAACGATCATGAAATCTTTGTTCATATCTCCCTTTGTCTTTGCAGGTGCAGACATTGCTAACATTTGTAACGAAGCTGCTCTGCACGCTGCCAGAGAGGGCTACAAATCCATCGATACCTTTAACTTTGAATATGCAGTGGAGAGAGTAATAGCAGGTACAGTGATGGAAACACTGTTTTGCAAGAAAGCAATACATTTTGCATGCCTCAGTTGCCTCTATGGCAAAATCTGACAAATCTGTGTATGTTTTTTGTCTTCAGGGAGTGTAAAGAAGAGTAAGATCCTGTCTAAAGAGGAGCAGAGGGTGGTTGCCTTCCATGAGTCTGGACATGCCTTAGTGGGATGGCTGCTTGAGCACACAGAGGCAGTCATGAAGGTAACACACTCTGTATATCATAGGCTTTTACTCGAAATGTTGAGGCATGTCCTGTGTAAGAACATCCTTTAAGATGTAATTTTATGTCTGCCATATAAAGTCTTTGCACTTTCCGTAGTGTGACGTAATGGTACTTTGTAGTTTACTGGATAGGAAAGATTAAGTGTAAATTCAAACCGATACAGGAACTGTCTACTATCTCAAGGTAGATAAATTAGTCTGACAGGACATCAAACAAGGTGGACTATAGGCTGTTATTAATCACTACATGGGCCACCAACAAGCCCAGCCTCAGTGCATTACTGAAAGAGTAGAAATGATTATGCTAGAAAAATGAATAAGGACAGCTGACTGACGAAAAATACAATTTGAAAGACAACTGACAAAATGAAGCTAGGTTTTACCTTTGCTTCTGTTCAGTTCACCTGTTTAAAAACTTCAAAAACTGATAGATCATGTATGTTTTTCAGGTGTCCATTGCCCCACGGACAAATGCTGCCCTGGGATTTGCCCAGATCTTACCACGTGACCAGTACCTCTTCACCAAGGAGCAGCTGTTTGAGCGTATGTGCATGGCTCTGGGAGGAAGAACTGCTGAGGCGATCACCTTTAACAAGGTTACTACAGGTAACCTCCATCTAATATATATTTACTATAATCACAGCCTACTCACATGAATACCACTTAATGCTTCTTACTTGAAATGCTGACTGCTTTTAAATAATTTTCTCGTACCTACCAGTCAAGTATCAAATATAAATATTCTCCTATGACTTGAGTTAAACTTAGATTTAGAAGATTAAAAGAAGTTTAACTTGAAAACACAGGATGAAGACTCTTTTTTTTGTGCCCTCAGGAGCTCAAGATGACTTGCGCAAGGTGACACGTGTGGCCTACTCTATGGTGAAGCAGTACGGCATGTGTGACAGTGTCGGACAGGTCTCATTCCCAGACACAGAGGAGCGAGGTGCCGTTGGACGCCGCCCTTTTAGCCAGGGCCTGCAGCAGCAGATGGACCATGTGGGTTCTAAAATTGGATTAATTTTCTGTTCTCAAACCAGCACACTGTGAATGTTGACATAAGGAGCTCTGGTTTTCACCCTAAAGCAGGGGTGGGCACTCCTGGTCCTCGAGGGCCACTATCCTGCATGTTTTAGATGTTTCCCTCTTCCAACACACCTGATTCAAATGATCAGCTCATCATCAAGCTCTGCAGAAGCCTGATAACGATCCTGATCATTTGAATCAGGTGTGTTGTAAGAGGGAAACATCTAAAACATGCTGGATTGTGGCCCTCGAGGACCAGGGTTGCCCACCCCTGCCCTAAAGTATAGCTTTTAGCTCTTGTTGCTGTTAAAGTATATATATGACAGAATTTTTCTGTTCTTTCAGGAGGCTAAGATGTTGATCGCCCGTGCATACAGGCACACAGAGAAGCTGCTACTGGACAACAGAGACAAGCTCACACTGGTCAGTTTGGTTCCATCTTTGACCCTAACTTTTATGCATTTTGACTGTAACCTTTTGCTTGCTGAGCACAGTACTTCTGTATTAGATTTTACCACTAATTGGGTCTGTCTTTGCAGTTGGCTAATGCGCTGTTAGAGCGTGAGGTGGTGAACTACGACGACATTGAAGCCTTGCTGGGTCCGCCACCACATGGACCCAAGAAGATGATCGTCCCACAGAGCTGGGTGGAGGCTGAGAGGGACAAACAAGACTCAGGAGAAGACGAACCTCAACCACCTTCCAACAAACATGGAGAAGAGGACATGAATCCTCAGCTGGCCTGATCTTACAATGTATGTCTCAAAACTCTTTTCCAACTGCTGTGTCTTGTGGGATCATCAAGGGCTGGTCAAGGTTCTGTAAAACCTGGTACGGATTCCTCACTTTGAAGCTTAATGTTCTCAACAGTGAAATTATAGTTTCTAAAGCCCTGCAACTCATGCAGACTTTTGTGCAGAGGAATGTTTGCACTTGTTTTCCAGTTAGCTGAGCCATTCAGCTAATCTGAATAATAACCTGCAACTTAATCAATGATTATTTTGGAGGAACTCATTTTTCAACACCATTTTTCTCAAGCACTTGCTGTCTAGCCATATTATTATGCCATGGTAGCACTAAAAGAAAGTCTATTTAAACCTGATGTCTCCAACAAGCATTAAGTGCAGACAGTTTAGAAATGCCCTCCTATCAGCATTTACTGTACCTGGATTCAACAGTTGAATGCTGTCTCTTAGAATTCCCCAACATTGTGTGCTAATGCCTGTAACTGATGAGATCAGATTTATGCAAATATACTGTAGCATATTCAGATGTGGATTCCAGTATTTCTTTAGAGAATTTACTATTTAACATCTGTAAATGACATAGCAAAGGAACTGCTAGGCCATTTGTAACTCAAGTTATTTATACTGAAGAAAGTAGACTTTACAGTGTCCCTAAGCTGTCAGAGTTGACATGCACCAAATACATTTGCATTTATTCAGGTGGCTCTTATTTACACAGTAAGCTCAGCATTATTGTGCAGTGAACTGCAGTTAAGAATTGCAACAGATAGTAGTAGATTGCTGTGAATACTTAAACTTAAAAGTGTGCACTTGAGTAAATTTTGACAGAGGCTGTAAGGAATAAATGTACTGCTCTTTGTCACTGATGAAACCCCTAAGGCTGAAACAAAGTGTGTGTCCTGTTGGTGATTGAGTAGCAGATATTACTCTACAGACTTTGGCCCTATTTGTCACCATGAGACATACAGATTGATTAAGTAGGTGGAATCAGTGGTGTTTTATTTGAAATAAATCTTTGTGTTAGGGACTATGCAGTGGTTTGTTTGCTGCAAGTGAATGTGAAGTCCCAAAGAACGGCATTGCCGAATATTTAAATAAAGTTTTGCTTAAATATTGTGTGGTGCTCTTTATGCAGTATTACATTTTAGTGGTAACAGATGTGCAGTGTATGCCTATGCAATAAGTAGTCTTATTTTATAATGAATAATGAACACACTAAATAAAAGAGTTCCTTTTATTCTGTAGACGCTGGTAAAATCTAAATTCAATGAACATATAAAAAAAACAGTACATGACTTGACCTCCAAATACAGTGATTGCAGAATATTGTGTTTTACAGGATGCTTTGTGATGAGATGACTTCCAAAAAGATTAACAGATGCTGGAATGGAGGATTTGTGATCAAAAAAGAAAAACAAAATTAATATCAAAGCAAATTCATCTTATAAAATAATAATAATCCCTTATATAAAAAAAGAAATACATTTAAAATATGTTTTTCAGTATGTCAGGCTTGTTGTATGCATCACTACTGAGCCTCCAAGTCTGAGAAGAAACAACAACAGCAGACATGGACACACATTTCAACACACCTTCTGCCTTGTAGCATGCACACTTGTTTTCGTCCTTTTCCTCATGGCTGATCATAGGAACACACAGTTTTCTTGTCTCTTACTTTTCCTGAGCTAACCACAAAACTTTGCACGAGCCATTTTGTCAGTTGTGTCCAAATGATCCTCAATAAAAGGCACATTAGATTCAAGGCCCACAGTTTTGCATAACATTTATTTTTCCTTGGCACACTTCAAATCTTGTCCTGGACTAAAATCTTTTCAAATGTGTCCATAAAAACACCAGAGGCATGATCGGTGTCCCTAACTGCTAGTGAATCGCACAGGTTTTTTTTCTGTGCGGTGCTGCCCACCTTAACGTGGGTCATACATATTGGCCAGTTTCTGAAAGCGTGGTCCCCAGTCGTTGAGGTAGTCGTAGTCCTGATCTTCATCAGAGCTGCCTGAAGCGATCGAGCTGAGGCTGCCTGCCAGTGAGCCGTCTCCCTCGTAGTCGTAGATCAGCGCTGTGTCGTATGGAGGCACATTGGGATCATTGTCTGCAGCCTCAAGGCCCTGAGAGAAGACAAATAGCAACATTTTTTGAGTTGATAAAGGTAAAGCAAATACTAATTAATTTTAAATGGACACAGTTTACTATTGAACCAAAGAATGTACTTTTATATTTAATCTCTGAAATCTACACATGCAAATCCAATACAATAGGCTAAGATAATGTGTAATACAAATAACAATTATGAGATACTTTGCATTAACATTGCTATCTATTGAATTAATACATATGATGGCACTTATTTCTAGAAAAATGCTGAAACTACATCACAGACATCAACTCATCCCAAATAAATGTCAGTGTGTATTTTGAGAAAATTGTGTCTAATAAGAAAATAAAATAGTGATTAATGTTTATTTCATACTGCCAGTCATAGGCTCTTTGCTTTTTCTTTATTTTGTCCTAAAAATCTGTAGCATCACACATGTAAAATAAAAACTGCTTTCCTCTCCTAAAGAGCTATCCTGCTTCACAATTTTGATTCATCCTTTTCTGTGTAACGTGTCATACCAATGTCCCATATTAACAGCACAGATAATAAACCTAGGAGTCTAGATACACTCACAGCCAAACAAGTAATTTGTTTTCTAGCAAATGTGAAAAATCATTGCACTCCTATGACACCATCAGGCTCAATATGGATGGGTTTTAAAAACAGAACAAACTGATCCAGCTAAACCACAGATGTCATGTTTTTTATTCATGCATGTTTCTTAGCACCTACATTATTCATAATGTAAATCAAATGCCAGCAGAATTTTGGTGGGAGTTTTAGCTGTCCCATGTTTGACTGTATGTTCAAAGGCCTGTCAATAGCCTTGCAAGTGAGAGTAAACTCCTGCATTTTATTTTGAAATCTGGTGTTGCATATTTGTTTTTTATGCGACTTTATATTATGATTTGGGCCTTTAAAATACATGTTTGTTTTGATTGTTAGGTAAAATGAACAAAACCAAATAAAAGGAGCCTCTCACATCATTGATGTAGTCCTCAATGTCAGTGGGATCTGCAGGAGGCCTCCGTGGGTAGGTCGGGGAAGGCAGGTTATGTGGGGCATCCTTCCTGAGAGGTTGCTTGCCTCTGGGAAGACCAGACCCCGGGTAGAAGGACCCAGGGGTGGAAGGTGCATCATGGGGATTCCACAGCAGGTCAATGTTAAAGGCATTCTGCAGGAGGAGAGGAAGAAGCTACAGGTTGATTCTGTATGTGCTTTAATAATAAAGTGACAATACACAAACTAGAAAAGCAAACAAAGCCACAATAACAAAAATGAACATATCAGAATCAGCGTTGTCAGATGTGCACTAACAATTTCCTTTAAATACCACTAATTTACATTTAAATATCAGCAGTAGGACTGTCTTATTGTGCTACTGCATTCCTCAGGCTCTAACCGTTAATAATAATTCCACATTCACAATTGCTGCACCAACACTGTACAAACAACATAAATTTGAGCAAGACCACAGGATCAGTCAGGTCTGTACCATTGGCTTTGGCAGGAAATATAAATATACACTTACTTCTCCCCATAGCCTCAAAACAAGCAAGGCTTACCTCGTCCTCCTCACCCCCTCCCTGCTCATCGTAGTTGAAGACATTGTCACGTATGTCGTCTTCTGATTCTCCAACCAGCAGACCTGTTCCTTTCTTGATATGGTGGCGTCTCCCACAGGAGGTCAGCGCCACAGCCAGGAGCAGCAGCACTGCAATTATTAATTCATTTCTGTTTATCTGATTATACGACTGCAACTAATGATTTTTGTCATAATTTTCACCCCCAATTATTCAATTATTTGTTGATTAGTACATACAATGTCAGGGAAGAATATTGGCAGAAACAGCAAATTTGTGGCATTTATATTTTAGAAATTAGTCCAAATTATTGTTAGGTATTTTTCTGTTAATTAACTCATTCAATCACTGCAGCTCTGTCTTGTAAACATATGTGAGGATCTAGTCGTGTTTTTCTGAGTTCTTCAGTGATTTCTGTAATAGATTGGGATCAAGCCCCACTATACGTTTTGCCTATTATACTCAGATTTCAGATTCCCTAATTGTCATTTTTGTGATTTTCACACATAAAAAATAATGTGTCTCCTAAAACCAAAACTGTGCAAAAAAAAAAAAAAGTCAAAGATATATCATCTGAATTAAAGCTGCAAGCAGTGTTTATCAGGTGTGCCACAGTTAAGGTTTTTTTGTGGGTATGTCGATGCCTTCAGGCCTGGACTCTTTATCAAATGTTGAACAAAGAAATTATATATACCATGTTGCTGTTTATAGAACACAGTGTAAATTTCATGTAAAAGGAATGACATTTGCCACATAAGGCAGACTTTCTGTTTCCAGCAGGTGGCACTATGACTATTACTCAATGTTGACCTGTAGATGTGTTAAAGCCAAGAGAAATTTGGGGGAAATTGGAGGATGTACATTTATGTTACATTGACTCTGTTTAATGGTAAAACATTGAAATTTGCCACCTCATTGTGACAACAGTGCTCAATGAAAAGTCACAGTTTTGATAACTTTCTTCACAAAGGTCTTTAGATGACACTGACCAAACTTGAAGTAATTTGGATTAATCATACTGGAGGAGTTTGTTAAAGTACAACGGCTGTAAAGGGGAAAAGGCACAGCCAATTCAAAATGACTTCCTATGGGGTTAAGAGTGTGGCTCCAGGAAGCTTCTTTGTAAGTCTGGACATGACACGTGCCGACTAAATTTAGTACAAGTAGGTGAAGCCTAATGTGGAGGCTGCAACTGTAAAGTTTTGTAGTGGAGATATCAAACCACTTCTCCACAGCCATGTGCCAGTCTGGGCTCCTGAATTCCTTGTAAAAAAAAACAAAACAAAACATATCTTTTTTTAAAGATGATACTTACGCAGTAGGAGTGCAATACTGGCCATGATGATAATGAGAGCGAAGAAGTTGATTCCCACACTGGAGCCTAAAAGAGCCCCTGTCAACGATTTACAGTCTCCGTAGGAGTCACAGGAACACACAGTGACATTGACCTGAGCATAAGCACCCAAAGCTGGGCTGCCAGAGTCTGACACCAGCACTGTGACGGCATATTCTCCAGTTTCCAGATCCACGAGGGGCTGAAGCACCGCATGAGTATCTGAAGCAATACAGAAAAAAGAGAAAAAGACAAAATAAGACATCCTTTATCTAAATTCATGCCACTCTCTCCATCCCCTCCCTCGATGCTCTTGGCTTACTGTTAACTTGAATAACAGTCCAGTTGACTGATAGATCATCAGGTATCTCAAAGAAGAAGGGTGCAGCATGCGGAGGGAGATCTTCATCCACAGCAGTCAGAACCAGACCGGAACTCCTGGCACCTTTACATACAGAACCACTCAAAGGGAAGAGCTGAGGGGGGAAGTCATTGGTCTCCTTCAGTGTGATGGCCACTGTGGCTGTGGCTGACACACCACCAGCATCTACACAACAAACATAAATACACAACGGTGTCACAAAAGCTTATTCAGTGGTAATGCGTACCAAAAATATAACATAACAGTCATTTTATATCTGTTAATGTCTCCTAAAGTGCAAACCAAATAAATAACTTGTTGTATTAAGGTCTTTTGATCCCAGCTCTGGCAAGACAGTATCACATTTTTTTTATATAAATTAACTCGCTGGAATGTTAATAAATCAGAGACATGGATATTAAACACCTGCAGATGTATTTTAAATGCTAGAGGACAAACAGTATAAGAAAAAAAGTGAATAAACTGACCTGTAACCTTGACAACTGCACTGTAGATATTGTTTTTAACATGTGGAGATCTCATGTTAAAGGTCCTCCTTGCTGTAATGTCTCCTGTATCTCTGTTGATCTCCAGCCACCTCTCAGGATCTCTGCTAATCTCGTACCTACCACACACAGATCAGAGGAAACCATCAGTTTACTTGCATAATAATAACAGCAAAATACTCTTCTTTTTCTGCTGCTGCTTCATACCTCAGGTCAGAATTATCAGGGTCAAAGGCAATGTTGCTTTTTAGTAGTGTCCCAGGAAGCACAGACTCAGGGACCACGATCTTAATGGGCTCCTCTCTGAAATGTGGAGCTTCATTTTCGTTCACAACAGTGATCACCACCTTGGCGGTGCTCAGTGGCAGGTTGGGAGCCTTGTTGCTCAGAGGATTGAGATTTTCCACAGTCAAAGTCAAGATGTGCTCACTCTGTGCTTCAAAATCCAGAGGCTGCAAGACACGACAGGAGAGACTGTTTGTGGAGGGAAAACTTTGTACTGCATTGTGGTTGGGTAAGAATAAATGACAAATTAATGGTAGATTCATAACAAAGGCCACCGATTAATTCATTTATGTCATTGCAAACCAAATCTGACATAAAATACAGGAAAAGGCAAATAAGCACCTTCATCTGGATACCTTCTAGTTTAAAACTAAACCACTAGATAGTGCTGTTGAGTTGTATCAGACAATCTCAATGCTCAGTGGCACAATGCTTTTTTTATTCGAAGAGAAATACTATACTATTATTTCTGGACCCCAAAACAGATTTAACTGTATTGGCAAACTTGTTTTTTGTTAGTTTTTTCTAAAACTATAATCTAGGAAACTTCTAGGATTTTTTTTTCAATGTTACTGGGATGTAAAACAATTGTCTAATATTTTCCATTTCATAATTCCTAACAATGTTTCTTCCAAGAACCATGTCAATTTGGAGATAAAACTGAAAACAAAAATTCCAATTGGTCCACTTTCAATCAATTACTCCTAATTAAATACTAATGTAGGTCAGTTGAACATAAAAAATATATATACTTACAGTATATATATCAGATTTGTAAACAACATTAACATATATAGAGGATAACGTTTCTAAAACATTAGTAGAGGACAGAGCAGAAATCCCACTGAAATCATCAATTGCTTATAAATTTAACAAAACTAAACAGTTTTACAGTTTTTATGATTAAAACTAATTGCATACTTTTTTCCAAGAAATTTCTAGCCATTCAATGCAAACTACAAAACATTTCAAAAGTCCATATAACAGTATGTAAGTACGGGAATTCTGTGGCATCCCATAAATTTAATTTTGTATCTTGGGTGGAAAATTAAAAAAAATGGCAAAACAGATTAACATGAAGATAAAATAAGGAGCCAAAAAATCCATATTTGTCCCATTTTCCTCTTAAATGTGACTTTGGATGATTTGGAAACATCTACTCCCTCACACTCCTGCCCAGCTGTACCTTCACCACTGTCAGAATCCCCTCGTTGGTGGTTGGATCTGTACTCATGGAAAAGTGGCCCTCGGGGTCATTGGAAATGGAGTATTTGGCCTCCCAGTTTCTTGTCCCTTCGTCATCTCTGTCTGTCACGTTCACTCTACCAATCTCATAGTCGTACTTGTTCTCCACTGCTGTCATGCTGTACTAAATGCACCACACACGTAAAAACAGATGTTATGATTCAGGCCAGTGTCATAAAATGATCATAATACCTAATAGGCTGAATAAACAATTAATATTCTGATTATTACTGAAGATATTTCTCCTGTGTTGCTGTGTGAGACTCACCGATGCAGGGCTGAACTGCGGTGCGTGGTTGTTGATATCAGATACATGTATGATTGCCACACCTTCACTTGTTAATCCCATGCCCCCCATATCTGCAACTTGTAGTTTTAATCTGAAACCTTTCACCACCTACAACAAAATACAGCCTGGTTTCAGTGACATGAATCATCCGAATGACGATGATGATCTGCAACAATTCTGCATCTCAGTTACCTCTCTGTCCAGGCCAACATCCCTTGTGTAGATGGCGCCTGTCTGGTTGTTGATACCAAACATAGTCTTGGTAACAGCGTTGGCAGGAATGCTCTCCTGGCCAATGATAGAGTAGCTCAGAGCGGCGTTTTCTGTCATCGGGTCATCTGCATCTGCTGCTGATACTGACATCACCGACGTGCCTGCCAGAAGTAATTGAAAGTTTCGGTCAGCTGCAAAGATCAGCCAGTGTGAATCGCTTATATGTGGAGCTGCAGAATTTCACTGAGAGCTTTACAAAACATTGTGTTCTGAAAAAGGGAGAAATAATGTGCGACTAGGTGAAAGAAGTTTGCTTAGTTCACATGCACATCAGCTTGTTTTGAACCATTCGCTTATTATTAGCTGTGATCTGCTGGTTTTTAATTGGTAATGTCAGGATCTACTTCATTCTGCTGTGTGCATAAACAGGATAAATGTTTCAACAAAAATCCACATGGAATAATAGAAGTATTGAACAATGCCATCTTGGATTTGAACATTTTCACTAAAACCCGCATTAAGAAACTTTTACAACATCAGTATTCCTTTGGAGTTGTATTTCTGGGCACCTGATGAATGAAAGACCAATGCTTAATCTGTATTAACGCCCAAAGGAGAATATCTGATTTTGTAGCTGGAAAATGCTCCACTAAGTTCACCAGCTAGTTGCAAACTTTGTCCATCTGTCACTTGTTGTTGTTGTTCTAATCTGGGCAGATTGCATACAGTGGATTATTTGCTACAAACATCTGCCTGCATCTGGAACACCAAGGCAGTGAAAACCACACCACCACCATCAAAACCACACTGAACTTACAAGACACTTAAAGGAACTGCAGAATAAGGAGTTTATCACCACAAACCACAAGTGACCCCTTTCAAATGCACACTTGATTCATTATTCATATAAAAATATTGACTTTCGCAGCTTTAAATGAGTTATTCAGTATTAATGACCCACTGAAACAGACACTTACTAAACAGTTTAGTAAAAGTTCAGTCAAAGCTACTTCATACAGTTTTGAATCAACTTAAGAAAAAAAATTTGACGTGGCTTTAAGTTTGTGATGCAGCATGTATTACGTGTCTGTACCTGGGATGGAGAACTCAGAGACGGTACCGACGAACTGGCTCTGAGTGAAGGCAGGTCTGTTGTCGTTCTGATCCAGCACCACTATCTCGATGGTGGTTGGATTCTCCAGTCTCTCTCCACTGGGTGACAGCGCAAAGGCTTTAAGCTACACATAAACGCACACACAGACACAAGAGAAAATGTTTTATAATATTTTCTTAATATGAATTATCACGAATCTCCAGCTTTCCATGAAGGAAACATCCAACAATCCAGTCACGGTGACTTTAGGTATTTGTGAAGTCTCCACACAACATATGCTGGCAGAAAGAAATGTTCAGGATGTTTGGTTCAGCATCGCGGGTTACATCACGAGTCATCTGGTCTGAAACATGGTGAAGTCTCTCCCTAGATGCCCATAAAGGTTCTTGGAAACTGACCTCTGCCTGTTTGTACTAGTGTCTGAGACACTGATAAATGCTTTAAGAGAGAAACGTGAACCTATGCTTTGGAACACGTGCTGCCTCTTCCTAAGTGCATTGTGGCTTGTTATAAGTACTTCTGGTGGCTTGTTCTTTAAAACACATTTGAGGTGATCTGAAATGTTAATGCTCTCTTACCGTGAAGCTGTTGTGCTTCTCTCGGTCCAGTGGTCGCTTGCTCCTGATTACTCCTGTTTTATCATCAATCTCAAACAGATTCTTGGGCTCCTGGTCCACCCCCGGTCCCTCTAACTTGTAAATCACCTCACCTGTAAAGATTTTGTCTGATTTGATCTGGACAGAGAGAGGAGATAAAGTTGATGATTATCAAAACCACATGGGATGGCAGGGGGAGGCTTGTAAAGCATATATTGTAACACCAGATGTGAGTTTGTTGACAGCTAAGAACCTTGAGACCTGAGTGTTTATACTCAGAGAGGACTTTGACTAATGGCAGGAAATAAGATTCTGAACTAATAATAGCAAGGGCTCAATATTTTATGCATTTTGCACACACTTCTTTTGACATATTGCTTATATAGCATGTACATCACATTATAAAAGTAGGTCAGCATTTCTTCTTGTTCACTCACTGTTAAAACCTTAACATAACATTTATATTTCACGTGTCCTTCAAACAGTGCTCTGTGCTGTGAGCAGGCATCTGTAATGACAATTATAATCAAAAGTGCATGGTGTTATACAAATGTGTTCAACTGGATTCAGTATGTAGCTTCTACTCAGTCCAAGACGAAGTTATACATATAGAGTCAGACATTAACCCCCTGAACCCCAAAAACTGCCAGCGGGTTTGAAAGGCATGTTATCTTCTTTTTTTAAATGCCAAAATTACACCATTTATTGGAGCCAGAAACTGTAAACACAGACAGATTTTCATCTTTTGGATGGTCCTTGAATTGTTCATCTGTAATGTGTCTTTTTTGGGGGGAAACCAAATCTAAGCCTAAAATCGTGATAATTTATCAAACCTATTTAATTCTACACATCTGATTTAAAAATTTACCAAATAATAAAGCATTTGTTTTAACCCGATCCTGCAAAAAAAAAAAAAATGTTGTGCTCCAGTGTGCAACCATGAAGCCATTAGTGACTCAGCTGCAACCAAAACTTATATGACAAATATTTAGCTACTTTTGACTGAACTGCAGGCTGTGTTTACACAGAGCAGATAGAAGACAAGTGTGTAATGAAATAAATGAAATAAAAAACAAAGTAGTAAAACATCTAAGGTGTGTAAAGTCACTATTTTTGTTTCCTAGCATTGTTAATATCTGTGGGCACTCGAAAAAAGTTGTACATGTTGTTTCTAGGTTTATTTGTGTGAAATAAATAATCAAAGAAACTCAGTTTTTGTTTTATCCTCTTTTATTACTTATGGCATATGAGTTCTAGCCTCTTCCCATAGAGGTGCAGGACTTTATGATGCAATGAAAAATGAGCCCACGGTGAGTGAAAAATGTGACAGAAGCAAAGAAACGCCCAGTAACTGCTTGGGGTTCAGAGGGTTAGAAGCACTGCATTATGAGTATTTAGTCTTCAGAAGAAAAACAACAAGTATTTGCCCACAATGGGGAGAAAAAAGGCTCTTTTAGCAGGAAAAAAAAAAAAGATATTTTATATATCTGTAAAATAAAAGTTAATTATTTAAAAAAAAAAAAAAGCTAAAACATGTTTATAAATGCTTATACAGCAGCTACAGCTGTTTTGAAGTGTGGAAATTCTGCTGCGAAAAGCTGCAAATTGACATTTTCACCTGGACAAGGTCTTCTGGAACCTGCTTGCTGTTCTCCGACACTCTGATTGGAGGGATGATCCAGTCCCTCTTCACTCTGACCATCCCCTTTCCTTGACTTCTCCATGGATGAAGGGCCTGAGGAAGCAGCTCTTCCTTACTGTGGTGAGGTTCTGCAGAGCTCCATACCTGAGGGAAAAAAGGCTACAGTGTGAAACTCACAGGAAAATGTAGTCAGACATCAACACATATATCACTTTCCACTACTGAGGCAAGGGGCTATAATGTGCAGCAGTTAAGTGAGATCACATGAATTGCATTTATAAACTCCAGTCACTTTCAAGCAAGACACGAATGATATCATTATATATATTTGCAGCTGTTTACAACCGTGCCAAGAGTCTCCCCCAGTGCTACAACACTCCCTGTGGCTTGCTGGAATGGCTGTATGCTAGCTGAAGTGCTGAGGCTATGTGTAATGTGGAGTCCATGGGATTGTATAGAACAGAAGGGATGCCGGGCCACAGCTTCAAGTTTCACTCACTAATACATGTCTTTGTCAGCTTCCTTTGATCCGGGTGCAAATTCATCTCAGGATGAAGCAACACAAACACTCATGATCATTTCACAAGCCCTCCTTCATCACATTGCCGTCTTGCCTGTGCTCACACAAACACACCCACGCACACATCACATGTGAGAAACACACTCACACAGCAGCTGTCGACTATGGATTTAGATCCTGTGCTTTCCCACCCGCATTCCCACTCACACTCACAAATTCCCCTTTATGCTCAGCTCTGCACCTGACTGGGAGTTTGGGGTCACCTTACGGATCTACTCGGCTGTAGGAATTCCACAGACACACTCATATACGTGCTTTCTCACACACATACACACACACAGGCAGACATACATTGCATGTGCATCAACAAAACACCCACCCACGCTCAAGCTTACATACACATTTCCGTTGCAAGTTGCTTCCTGCTTCTCTCTGGGATTTCACTGGATTCAGTATTGCTCATATGGTAAACAGCTTAAAGGCAGAATCCATAGAACCAGAAATAAACGTAGATTTATTAACTTCCTCATATATCTGTCTTTGTGTTTTTACTCAGATGTAACTGAATATTGGTGATTAACCTGTTTCACTAGAGTTATAGCTGAGACATAAATAAATAAGCTGAATAATAGAAGAATGATTTGGGATTTTTTTGTGAATGGCCTGTGATCCCTGCCCTGTCTCTGGGGTGGCTGATCTGGTACAGTGATCCTCTGGCACGCTGCTGGACAGTGCAGGAAGGAATGGCAACCACGGCTGGCATGTGCAGGCCGAGTCAGAGGGCGGGCTAATCTTAGACTGCTCCATATTCCTGACCCCTACCTATTTAACTTTTTGTAGCCATCATCCTCTACACACTCACCGAGATGTTTACACTCGCATTCCAGCAGTGCATGTCACCCGCACAGATTCATGCTGATAGTTATCTTCCTCCATACTTAACACTTCTGCATATATATGAGCTCTCTAACGTTCCCTGGCATAGCACACATTCTGCGTTGTTACTTAACCTCAAAATCAATAACAGCTGCATCACAGTTGCATCTCCAAAGATAGCGCTTTCTAAGTTTGCCTGATTTGTGCACATTCGGGCGAACGCGACCACCTTTGTCGAACTTTGAGAATGCACATACAGCAAGTTGCAGACCAGCAAGCTTCCTTGCATTGAAGTACACTCTCCAGTACACCATGCTTTATTTACCAAACAAACAACAGGAAGTTTAGTTAATGTTAACCACAGAGTGACTTTGAAATAAATTGGTGTAATCCCTAAATCTAAGAACATGGAAGAAACATCTGTACTGTGTGTTTATTGAAGACATACATTTTACAAAATGAGGAGTGTTTATATTCATTTCACTCAAAACTATGAATGGGAACAACTAGAAGTGTCAAAGTTGAAGTCAAAGGATTGAAATTAATTACGGTACATCCCCTGGGGACCCTGATATTTGCACAAAACTATTGTACAGAGTTGGGGAAACTTTGACTTCCAGAGTAGGTCAGTTTATCCTTTGCAGATTATAAATGCTTGAACAAATTTTAACCTCAATCCATTCAAAAGATTTTTCAGTCCAAACCAAACATTTCATTCCTGAATAAGAGATGGAGATTCAACCATTTTACTCAAGTAAAGATGAAAGAGTGCATTTGCTAAAGAATATTGAAAAAGTTGGTTGCAAGCTGAATGTTTTTCTTTATCATATGCAGTTATCATATTTGAGATCATTGATATTAGTCTTGTGCATAGTTTTTCCCGGTCTCCGTAAAGTAAATACAATTTGGATTTTTTAAAATTTAGTTTTGCATTTAGTATTAATGGGAATTTATACATCATATAAATGATCAGTGACTTATGTAGAGTATAAGGAAACTTAAAACAACCTAAGACTCTACCCTGCAAGTGCAAGACCTCTGAAACTGTTTGGTGAATAAAACATTGTGTAATTCAGCTAAGGTCTGCTACATGTTTTTAACTTTAATGTACTAAAGTAACTAAACTCTTAAATACAACAATACAACAAAGTCTTCCAGCTTTTCTAGAATATGAAACACTTGGAGATAATTGGAAAAGTTTATGATCACCACATTGTACAGTTTGTTATTTTGCACACTTCCTCTTCACACGCTCTACATCACTTAAGATGACGCCATGTTTTGGACAGTGGCTCCACCAAGTATCTGCACCGTTATAATGCTTTTACCAGGCCAAGATGCGGTAACACCAAAGTGTCACGTTACCAATTAGACCAGTGAGTGGCTTTTGTGACAGACTGAGTGATGACACCACACACAGATTAACTGTTTTAGAGGCTTTTCCCAGATACTTTTACAGCTTGGCCTTTCACCTCGGACCCTCACAGAAGTATGGACAGCTTGTTTGGGGATGATATGGCCTCACAGCAAGAACTGTTGCAAGCAGTCTGTTGCTTTAAGGAGTTTGAGAAAGTTGGACTCCACCATCCTGATTTTTTGCTTTGAATAACACAATGTAATCGATTTTCTGTTTTATAAGAAATACTTGACAAAATAATTCACAACACCAATATTATCACAATATCTATACAAAAG